>JANHFO010009237.1:208251-219710 GCA_032468095.1 Pareas carinatus | reverse complement strand
ATCTAAATAAATAAATAAATAAATAAATATTTTCCCTTGGTATCCAGATCCTAGGCATCTGCTGGTGCCTAGGATTGAACTCTCAACCTTCTGACTGGGAGGCAAGCATCTTTACCTCTAGGTCACTGCGCCACTCACTAATAGTACATTAAGCAAATAAGAAATCTAAAAATCACATAGCAATTCCAGTTTTCCAATATGAAATTATAAAACTTTTAAAAGGAAAATTAAAAAATGATTAAGCTTTAAGCTACTTGTCAACACTAACATTGAGTATCTAACTAAAATTACAAACTAACAAAATCTAGTTATCAATAAAGTTTAAATACTAGTTCTATATGTAGAAAAACACAAATTTTAATATAGGAATAACAAATCTATCGATTATATTATAGTCCAATTTTTCTGGACTTTAAAGCAACTATGTAATTAGCAGCAATATAGTTCTGTCACTATTCACTTTTTTTTCTTGACAACCCTTCAGAAAACAGCTCAAAATGTTTACCTTTCATAAAAGAAAAAAGGAAAATGCATAAAAATCTTACCATGGGCCATGCGATGAAACCAATAGTATCCAAAATCTACTCCAATGAAGGTCAAATACCATGTCCATGATGAATCCCATGGTAGTTCAATGATTCTATAGTTGTTCCACACATAGATGTATGATGATATTTCAACACTTCTAAATAAAACACTGAAATTCAAAAACAGAAAATGGATATTAGAGATGCATCAGACTATCATCTTTAGAGTGTTTTGTTTGTGGACATCTCTATCAAAAAAATATAGAACGGTCCCTGGAGCTAAAAATAGAGCAATTCTATAATTTAGCAAGTAAAAAAACTTTTCAAAAGTTTAAAATTTTATCATAGAAGATTCTGCTCATCATCAACATGGCAGCAAGTCACCAAAAGATCAAAATGAGCTACAAGACAAATGCATAAGCAAAAATTGCACCAGTGCTTGGGTCCGAATACAATGTCTATTTACATGATATCTAATGAAAAGTAACTGTAAAGTTCTAATCACCTCATTTATATCCCAGAAGAAACCCACAGTCAGTGATCAAAGTCTGATATCACTGAACTACCATTTGAGAAAAACTAAATTTTTCTTAGTTATTATTCCAAATCCCCAAAAGCATTGGAGATGAGAGGAAAAAGAGAGAGGGGATAGGAAGACCCTGTTTTATCCTGGCTGTCATGGCCCACCTGTGATTCACTCATAGCTCTCTAACAGCTGGACTGATTTTCAAACCAAGATATCTGTTTAACTTCACTCTGGCAGCTGTAGAACCAACAATTTCACAAGTTTCAGTGGCAGGTGTACTTCTTCGTTGCTGAAGCAAAACACCTGGAACATGTTTAATCTTTGTAAGAGCCTCACAAAATATTACTAAAGTTTTTTTTTAAAAAAATGCAATTCACCATATTTTTGCAATTTATAATCTTAACCTCAATTCTTAATCATTTAGAGAACTGGCCAGAAAGGAACTTTAGCTGCTCTAAAGGGACTGGGAAAGAGAAAGAAGAATGCTCTCAATATGATTTTGCCATGAAGTTAAAAAAAAAAGAGTAGTATCACTTACCAGCTATTGTCCAAAATACAGTTATATATGCTTAAGACCCAGTGAATCAAGAAGGCTTAAGAATGCCTGATTCTGCTTGGATCATGGCCACAGGTACTGTTTTCTCATTTTGACCTCATTAAGTACTGTAATGTTTTTGCAACATATCCAGACATAGATGTATTCTTAAATTAGTCACTGAGCTCTTTTTCCCCTTGGTTGTAGCAAAAGCTGGACATTAATTCTTACTCTTTTCTTATTTTTTCACCTAAGTTACATGTCAAATTTGCATATTTTATATCAATCATACTAACAGAATTATTAATGGTTAGCTTTGTCAAATATGGAAACAAATTTACAACTGCTTTTTGGGGAGGAGAGCATTTACCAAAGTCAAAAACAACATTTATATATTCTAAGTGTGCTTCTTTACATTTCCGTTTTCTTCTTGAGAAAACTAAAGTAGAATATATTTAGTCTGATTTTTACTGGTAAGTGTGCTAATTTCAAACAAAACTTTACTGAAACAGATATACCCTATTTGTAGTCTGACAAATTCTCACTGAGCAGTGGTAACATTAAGGATTTATTAATTCCCATTTGATTTCAAACTGTTTCTATCTTGAACCAAAAATTCATCAAAAATAACACCTGCATGGGAAAGTTAATAATTTTAGAAGACAACTATTGAAAACATGATCTTATGAACTAATAATCAGCCACTTTTAAATTTTCAAAAAGATTTCAAAAGGTAAATGTCTACTGGGTAATGAAATTCAAAGTAAGAGTGGATTGAAATCTTAGTTTCAATCAAACCTACGAAAACAAATCTTAGTTTATTTATACATTTTATATATAATTTACAAAAGAATTTTGCTACAATAAATGTTTGATTTCTGTTAAATATTTATATTCACATCAAGTACCAAAGGTTAACTGAAATCTATCAAGTCTTAAAACACACATATACTGGAAACATGAGAAATGTGTGTGTCGTGTAAAAATATGTGTGTCGTGTGTCCATGAAAAAAAAGCAAGAGAAAGAATAGGATATTTGTGAAACTCTCACACACTGGAAAAGAAAAACTTGTCTTCAATTTTAAAGTCTCTTATATTTTTTCTGAACAGGTGCCAGTTCATGACCTGACAACTTAATTTATTACTTCATCAACTGATTTATTAGACTTGAAATGACCCTGACATATAATGGTCACAGCTTCTGCCCATTCTGCTTTTACACTTTATTATGAAGCCAAACAGTCCAGAAGTTGCTGGAAATAGTGAGAAAGATCTAGGATCTTTTACGCCCTGTCTTCACTCAGTACTGCAAATATGTTCACTTTCAATTTTTAGAATACAAACATAGCTACCAAGTGATCTATTTGCTAACAGCATCTTGGAAAGCTGTTAGAATGTTTTCCTGTGTTAAGTTCTTAATAACAGAATGTAAAACTAGCACTGTAACAACACTTCCTCACCATGAAAAGTATTACACTGGGAAAAGTCTAAAATTTCTCTCACATAAAAGAGATAAAATCTCAACACAAGCCTAAAATGTCAGCCTGAACCTAAGCGAAAATTCAAATATTTTTCCAAGTATTTATTTATTCATTCATTCATTCATTCATTCATTCATTCATTCATTCATTCATTCATTTGTATTTATATGCCAGCCCTCTCCATAGACTCAGGGCGGCTTACAATAAACAATATAAAAAATTTACATAGATAACAAACAAAGAATAATTAATTTTAAATTATAAGTAAGAATAGCTAAAAATAAAGAAAAAACAACAATAATACACAATGTATGCTTAGATCTCAAGTGATCTATAATCTCAAGCCTGCTGAAAAAGCTAGGTCTTCAAAGTTTTACGAAAAGCCACTAGGGTGGGGATGGTCCGGACCTCCGGTGGTAATTGGTTCCAGAGAGCCAGAGCAGCCACAGAGAAGGCCCTTCCTCGTGGACCCACCAACCGACATTGATTGACGAGACTTGGAGAAGATCAACTATAATAGGTCACTGGGAGACGTGCAGTAGAAGGCTGTCCCATAAATAGACTTGTCCCAAGCCATGTAGGGCTTTAAAGGTGATCACCAAAACCTTGAAATGAGTCAGTGCAATAGAGAGCCAGTGCAGCTTGCGGAGAATTGCTGTGATGTGGGTGTATATAATATAGCTCATGCAGCTGCATTCTGGACTAACTTTAGTCTCCATATAACCTTCAAGGGTAGCCCTATGTAAAGCTCGTTGCAGTAGTCTAATCGAGAAGTGACAAGGGTGTGAGTGACTGTGCGAAGTGCTGCCCGATCTAAATAGGGTCGCAATTGGTGCACCAGAAGAACTTGTGCAAAGGTCCCCCTAGTCACAGCAGTCAGATGGTGGTCTAATTTAAACTGTGAGTCAAGTAGGACACCCAGATTGCGAATCCGTTCTGAGGGAGACAATTTCTCTCCCCCTAGAACTAAGGATGGATAGATATTATGGACCTTTGGAGGCAATATCCACAGCCACTCAGTTTTGTCTGGGTTAAGTCTGAGTCTGTTGACTCCCATCCAGACCCTAACAGCCTCCAGGCATTAGCACATCACGTCCACCGCTTCATTGAATTGATGTGGAGTAGAGATATAAAGCTGTGTATCATCAGGATATTGCTGATATCTCACCCCAAATCGTTGGAGAATCTCATCCAGTAGCTTCATGTAGATAGTGTATAGGAGGGGAGAAATGGACCGAACCCTGAGGTACCCCGCAAACGAGCGGTCTAGGGGCCGCTCTCTGACCTCCCGTCAATACCGACTGTGAACGATCAGAAAGATAGGATGAGAACCATTGCAGAACGGTGTCCCCAATTCCTAGCTCCCAAAGTCATTTTAGAAGGATACCATGCTCAATGGTATCAAAGGCCACTGAGAGGTCAAGTAGCACCAAGATGGAGGAGTGACCCTTATCTCGGGCTAACCAGAGATCATCCATCAATGTGACCAGAACGGTTTCTATGCTATAGCCAGGCCTGAAGCCAGACTGAAAAGGGTTTAGGTAATCTGTTTCATCCAATAACCATAGAAGTTGCATTACCACCACTTGCTTTCCTATCAAATACTTTATGTGTTTATTTAAGTATAAACAAGAGTTCCTAGTAGCTTACATAACTGACCATATTTTTTTTAAAAAACAATTTAAATCATTATGGAATGTTGTACCATATTTAGAAAATATTATATTATCAATTATTGTTTATCATTTATAGCACATTATTAATGTTCATAGTGTTTTACACATTATAATATAAATTCATTGCTTCCATTAATTAATAGGACATTTAACGTATAATTTTATATATTAATCATTTTATGGACTGTTTCTTGACCTCTCTATTTTGGAATATTTGAGAAATGTAATTGAATACTGAGAAAGTGCACACACTATATTCTTGAATTACATAAAAAGCTTAAATGATACTTTACTGTTAATACAGATTGGTGTGTGAGAACTTTACTAGGTTAAACAAACTGCAATAAAGGAAAACAAAGGGTTAATGATTAATCAAGACAACAAATGAAAATTTATTTAAATAAACTCAGAAATAAAGCTATTTGTAGAAATATAATCTAATCATGACTATCAAAAGCAACAAGAAATGAAATTAAAAAAAATTGTTTTAATTAAATTTTAGTAATAATTTGTTGCTGGAATTTTGTAATTTGATATGGCCCAAGGGCTAATCAATAAAGACAATTGAATGATTGATTGATTAAAAAAATGGAAAACTAAAGCACTCCATAGGTATTTTTTAAAAAATACTGAAGAAAAGTTGGACAGCACCAGAACATATAAATGGTTTAGGAATGGGGGGGGGGGCAAGAAAAGAAAAAGGTGGAGAAGGAAGAAGAGGAGGGTTGTTACCCAAGAACAAGCCATATGCACAAATGTTAACGGGCCAAAAATAGAAAATTCTAGTTTGGGTAGTAAATGCTGAAATATACTATAAAACAGTTGACCATTTAATAACTAGATGCAGCAAAATCCAGACTGGTTACAAAAAAAAAGTGCAAGGCTAAGTTAGCAAGATATTGTATTAGTATTTATGTAGAAAACCAACTTTACTTTCAGACTACTTGCAATATGAATTCACAAAAAGTCATTGAATGTAATAGAGCAAAAATATTATGAGTTCTTACAATTCAGACTGATCGGTAGTTGGAATATAGCACATTAACCTTACTGTCATTAAAAGGAACCCTGACTGCTTTTTCAATGAAGTCATTCCAAAGGGCAGTTAAGTTAAAGACAAGGAATAGAAAACATTTATAAAATATTAGTATTTGCAAACAAATTGCAAACATTTGGAAGAACTCTACGAACTGTGATTGAAATATAAGGTTATTATTAGCTATAACACAAGGACTTAGAAACAATTTAGACTTCCTAAATTTAGAAAAACTAATGATAGGCCAACTACAAGCATTAACACATTTGATACCTCAAACATAATTAGACACTAGAAGTAGTCCTTCCTTAGTGAATGGCAACCCTGACCGTTCCTATTGCCATCATTAAGCACAGTGCCCCCCCCCCAAAAAAAACCCTTTTGGGCACCAGGAACGGGTTCCATGCCAAAAGGTTTTATTGTGAATTGGTGGGGTCATGGTTTTGCATGCTATCTGCATCTTGTGAATGGCTTGTTTGAACAGCCCAGCTGCTAGCATGCTCGGCTCAGTGCTGGTCCACGAACCGGCGGTTGAGGACCCCTGATTAAGCAGGATTCCTGGTCATTAAGCTAGAATATCTGCCAATTTCTAACAAGCAAAGTCAAGCAGGTTAATCTGTGAGTAAACGCTGCAGGAGCCCAATGCAAATATCAGGCGTAACTGTTGCTGGGAAGGTAAGCTCACCTAACCAACTGTCCTTCACTATTTAACAAGAAAGATTCGCCGGAAAAGGAAGGAAGACTGAAAGGGCCATTTCTAGTTTATTTGCTCTCACCAGTGAGCCATACCCTAACTCCAGCTAGGATACCAGAATGGGATTTGAACCTGGGCTGATTTCCTTGCTAGCTTGTTGCTTTAGCCACTACACCACAGGCTCTCACTTTGCTGGCTTAGACCAGGGAGTTATAGACTCTTATGAGGTGTAACACCGGTTTACCCTGATTACAGGGACAGAACATTCGGTTCTGTATTTGCGCTTCAGTCCAGACTAGGGACATTGCATATAGGAATGTTCCATCCCTGCAATCAGGGTAAACAAGGTGTCACATCTCATAGGAATCTAATACTCCCTAGTCCAAGCTAACAAAATGAGAACCTGTGATATAAACAGCCTAACAAGGAAATCAGCCCAGATTCGAATCCCACTCTGGTCTCCCAGGTAGGGTTAGGGTATGGCTAGCTGATGACAACAAATAAGCTAGAAATGGGCATTCAAGTCTCCCTTTCTTTTCTGATTAACCTTTCTTGTTAAACAAATCATTTGTAACTACCTGCAATGGTCCTAGTCTGCACTGAAGGGCAAATACGGAGCTGTAAATTCTGTCCCTGTAATCATGTCCTTCACTATCTTCTTCCTTCCATTGCTGACAAGGCAAGCCTAGCTTGTCCCTTAGTGAAGCCACAATTTTCTGAGCTCAGTACCATGGCCAAAGCTGAAACCATCAGAGCCCAGGTCAGCATCAAAGTGCAAGAGCTACAGATTCCCTAGCTCCAGTCACCCTTGCCACCCTGAATTCTAGAACAGAAACCTTGCAAGGCTTCAGGAATAAAGGCTTATGCACCCAGCAGTGGCCTCAGCAAGGACCAGATTTTGTACATCTCAACAGCATGAGGAAGGAGTTGCCAAAAGTCAGCTGCTGTGCTACATAGCACAGGGATTAGAGGCTGAAGACTACAGGGCAAAAAGGGCAACAATAGGAAGGGAAGATAAATAGATACTGATTGTTGAAGCACATTCTGTAGTCATAAATGCAGGTAGGCTGCCAAGCACCTGATACTTCATTGTGACTACAGAGGCACTCCAAAAGCTATTATTTCAAGTGCTGAGCATTAATACCATTTGTTCAGCACTGTTGTAATGTCAAACAGTAAACAAATGAATGTCTATTAAGCAAGAATTACCTGTAGAACACAGTTATAACTTTAAGCCTACTTCCACCTAAATAAAATGCTATTAATATGTGAGATATCAAACCAACTGGCAAACTATTTTCAGTAATAACCAGATATTGCAAAAAAAAATTTATTTTAATTTTCATCATTCTCTGCCTCTAATCACATAGATGCACTAAGATGGAAAGCTGCTTTGAGAAATATTAATTGCATTCAAACATTCTGTAAATAGTAGAGTAGCAGAGCACACTATACAACAATTTGATAGCTGCCAGAACCAGTCTTTCACTATTATCACTCCCACCGAGTATGGAAAAAATATTTTAAACCAAACAAGATTTTCCCAAACATGGGAATCCAGATGTGGAAGGCTACTGCACAAACCCAGAAAAAGGCACAGATGCTTTACGTAGTTTGAAACAGGTGATATGTGCACACTCATATTTTACTCTTTGAATATATAAGTTCACACAGTATTCCTCTCCACATGCTATTACATTTGATCTTCCATCTTCCCTGATCACTTCTATACTATCAAAAATACATGACTGAATCCCAGCAACATCTGGAGTCTCACAGGATTCCCATTTCTGGCTTTTACCCAAAAAGATATTGGCAAAGCAACAGAAAATGCTTCCTAAATTAGGAACATAAATTATTTCTTCAGTCCTATTTTCCTTCTTTAAAATAAACGGATATTAGTTCAGATATAAAAATATTTTTAAAAACACATTTATTAAGATTATATCCCAAACTCGTTTAATCATTGTTGTGGTTGTGTCATATTAGTTTAGCAAATGAAAATTAACAATACAAGAAATAAATAAATGCTTGTATTCGAGCTAGTTGATATTTATTTCTAGCATATGATGCTCCTAAGAAAATTTGGTTCTTTGTTTTGCTTAGAGAAGTAGGCAGTTAAAGCAAGTAGTTCAAGATTTATGCAAGTGTTATAATTTCAGAAAAAGTATTCAGCACAATCTACCTGCATTTTATAGGATGGGTGTTTTTGTTTATTTACCAACATTTGTAGGCCAGTCATGTAAATCTGAGTGGCTTACAATATTCAATATCTTTATAAACATATTTCAATATTAAATAAAATATGATATCACCTTAATTGTGATATTTCTGTATTTACCATTTCTGAAGGGTCAAAAGAATGGGGGACAACCTGAACTCAAGGAGCATGCTGTTTCAAGAAGAAAATGTCTTTATCCAGGTGTTTATCACCAAACGTTTGTAGGGTCTCCACCATAGCACTCTCCACTTGCTAGACCATATAAGATGGACAAATTTTACCTAAACTATCTAATCTTTATTTAAATAAAAATGGTAGCAACTGTGTGCAGATGAAGATTACTGCATAAATCTTCCCTAATCAAGAATCAGACATTCCTAATCAGGTTCACTTTTTGAAAATCTGGTCACAGTGGTACAATGAAGTTTTGCTACAAAAAATTGTAAGTTCAAAACAGAGTGCTCACCATGCAAACATTCCTCATCAGCTATGCTCTTTCATCAATTTCCATAACATTATTGCCCCTGCAACATATATGCATACACAGGGAAAGCAAACAAGGATACTGATAATGGTGGGGGACTGGTTGTTGTTCATGGAGATTCAACACTCTCACAGATATATACCTTTTCTCCGAGAATGCAAGGCTGAACTATAAGAGGAATGAAAACATTAAAGTGGTAGAGATCATTTCTGATATATATTTTCCATAAAATATATTGAGCAATCTTGAAGGATTTTTTCAGATAATTTATTTGTGAATCAAAATAGGAATAGCTGATTTGCTAAAAAATATATTAAGTACCACAGTGGACCAAATGTTATCTCCCTTCTAAGCCAGAAATCACTCTTTCATATTCTTCCAATGAATGTAAAAAAGTTTTTAAAGTTTTCTTCCATACCTGGAACTCCAGTTTAACTACTAGGCATATGTGCTAATGACAAATTTTCTAAGAATGTAACAAATTTCAACTGCTAGTTGGGAAAATGAGAATTAATCTTAGAAGTGGTTACTATCAATAACTATTTGTATTATGGAAAAAGAGAACATATTTTTAATTTTTAAATCTACTTTCTTTTTCCTATAGCTCATAACCCATTTAATGTTTAATCAGCAGCATACTAACTAGAAAAAAATTAAAGAAATTTCTCCACCCAATTGTATAATTTTTTGAAGTATTGCAAAGTTTATGCAGTTGGGTATTAGTACATGAAGATAGCATTATCGTAGTACATGAAGTAGTAGTACATGAAGATAGCATTAGTATATAAAGTATCAGTACTTTGTTATTTAATAATAATGAAGTACTGATACTTCAAGTACTAATATTATCTTCTTGTACTAATACCTAATTGTATAAACTTTTCAGTACTTCAAAAATTATGCAATTGAGTGGAGAAGTATGCACAAAGGTCTCTCTGATAAACTGAAAGGCGAAAAAGATAAGTACAAAAAATGGAAAGAGTGACACATAATTAAGGCAGAATATAAGCAGATAGTCCAAGTCTGTAGAGATGCAATCATAAAAGCAAAGACTCAGAATGAACAAAATCTTGCAACAAAGGTCAAAGATAATTTTAAAAAAGTTTATTTCTTTCAATATATAGAAAAAAAGTCAAAGAAACAGCTCATCCACTAAAGTCAGAAGAGAGCAAGGAAGTAACAAGAGAAAAAGCAGAGTTGCTTAACTTATTCGTTACGTATTACTTATTTATCACAAACTGCCAATACAGCAAAACGTGCCCCCCATGGCCATCAGCGATCTCCATGACCCCTGGCAACTGCCTGTGACCCCATGGCCATTGGTGACCCCCATGACCCCTGCGGCCACTTTCTGCACCCCACAACCATCTGTGCTGCCACCATCTGCCCATTGGTAATCCTCCATGCCCTGTCATGGGCCTTTCAGCAGCCCCCCCAGCTTCTGCTACCTGCTGTGAGCTATACTCCCCTACAACCTAGTGCCTGTCCTCTCTTCATCTTCGCCACAGACTTGGTGCCTCCCTTATCCCTGACAGGGAAGAGAGGAAGTGCTCCCATTGGGCTCCCAGAGAGGCAGGTGATGTCAGAAATGTCCTTAGGCATGCATGGAGAGAGGGAAGTGAGCTCCGCGTCCCTTTGGCTTTCTAGTAAAGAAATTTGTGCTGGGGTGATGGCATGCATTACCACAGAGAGGGCTCTGAGTGCCACCTTTGGCACGTGTGCCATAGGTTTGCTACCACTACTATAGCCCAACCTACAAAAACATAACTGTAGAAGACAGACTTCTATTTTAATTAAAATTAAAGCAAGAAAATGGTAAGAGAACACCTGATCTTAATGAATATAAATCACTGGAATCTGATAGATTACATAACAGAGTTCTGAAGGAAAACTGGCAGATGTGATCTCAGAACCATTCTACCATATCTTTCAAAAATCCTGGAAACGAGGAAAGCACCAGAGGATTGGAAAAGAGCTGATGTGGTTCCCATTTTCAAAAATGGGTGGTGGTGGTGACAGAACCAGGAAACTACAGATCAATCACCTAAACATCAACTACTGGAAAGATATTGGGGGGGAACAGATCTGCGAACATCTAGAAACAAATAAAACTATAACTAAAAGCCATCACAGCTTTGTTAAAAACAAATCATGTCAAACCAATCTTATTTCATTCTTTCAGTGACTACATTAGTAGACCAATGAAATGCTGTGCACATTGTATGCTGAAGTAGACTTCAGCAAAGAATTTGACAAAGTAGACCACAAGCTACTTCTTC
>JANHFO010009237.1:182390-193821 GCA_032468095.1 Pareas carinatus | reverse complement strand
TATTGTTATTTTTAATGTTTTAGCATATTATATGTATGATAGAATCCTTTTTCTGTTATATATTTGTTATATTGAAATAAAACTTTTGAAAGACAAAAAAAAGTTAAAAGAAATGTCATATTCCTGATTTGTCATATTTATTTTGTTACTGGAATGTCTATACTCCTCTGTCAGTCTTTTATGGAGAGCATATAAAAGATAAAATGTATCTTAGCAACATCTCTTTCAATGTTTTATCAGCTGGACGTGTGCAACTGTACTTACAAATGTTTAGAAGAATTTCCTAAAACACAAAAGGAAAACAAGTTCACAAATAATGGCAAATAAGAAATGATTTACTCTACTATATTATTCAACAGGTATTTTTTAATTACATGTTAGCAATATTACACAAAAATATACATTTATATATTATAAATTCATACTTTATATAAGTAAATATACACAATTTTAATATAAAATATCATTATAAAATTGCTTGAGTATAGCACCAATATGAAATGTTGAGAACTGGCCTCCAGAGGGCAGATAAAACTTTCTAAATCATTAAGATGAATGCGTCACACAGATATATTACAATTTATTGTAATAAAAATGCACATTGAATTAAAGATCAGAGGGAGAGGAGAAAGAAATAAAAGATTAAAGAAAATAAAAAACATCAGTAATATCCAACTCTTTTAGATGCAATTAAATAGAAAATGCAATTATAGCCTCAATGTTTTGCTATGCATTTCTTATAGATACTAACGATTTCTATAATAATGAATTTAATTTAATCATCAAATTGACATTTATTTTCTGCCTTAAAGACAAAATCAAGAACTGATTTACATGTGGAAACAAACTGGACACATTCTTCTCTTTAATTAAAACAGTTAGCTTTATCATGAATGTCAACTCCATCATTTTTTCTATCCATTCTTCCATTGTGGGAATTGACGTCTTTCCATTTTTACACATATAAGATTTTTGCCATTGTCAACATATATAATAACAAAGTTGCAAATTTTCTTTCATGCTTTTTGTCCAAAACGAAAACTGGTTTCAGTTTTATATTTGTTTTAAGAATCTTCTGAATTAAAGACAAAAATTTGACTTCAATATTTCTTTGCTTTATCACAAGTCCACCAGAGATGATAAAAAGTACCTTTTTACAATTATATTTAGCATACATTTGAGAAACTTTTATAAATTTGTGACTATTTCTTGGGGATTTTGTACCAATGATACATACTTTTATAAAAGCAAGACAAATGCATCTTCCTTACATCCTTCCGAGGTTGGTAAAATGAGTACCCAGATGATTGGGGGCAATATGCTGACTCTGTAAATAGCTTAGAGAGGGCTAGACAGCACTATGAAGTAATATATAAGTCTAAGCGCTATTGCTATCTTTTGTATAAATGTCAATCAAAAAGACTTGTATGTATATTTTGGCTAATGTTTTTAGAGCCATCTAAACTGAAACATCAGGAAAAAACATTCATATGAAAGCCTTGTTGATTCCCTCTTCCTTTGGATGTGATTAGCAAAAAGACAGCAAAAGCAACTTCATGGTTTTAAGAAATATTAAAAATATAAATAATGTCACCAAGTTTAAATGCAATGTCTTAAAAATGACCTTGCCTGTTCTCAAAAAACTTACACAAGTAAGCCCATTTGGAATTTGGACACTTTCATATAATAGCTATCAGGGAAAACAGATATCCAATTACCAGAATGCAACCTGGGAAGATTCATGTTTCCTGTATTTTTCTGTCACCTTCCTAAATAACCAATTCAACATTTTTTGCAGCTAGGTAGACATACTTCTAAGCAAATTATTTGATTGCAAACAACTATTATTTTTTATTTCTTAAGAAAATGTATGTGAGATCTAGAAGTGTTACTGAAATGAATGTTAGAGGCTTATGATTTGCTTTAATTAATAAAACAAAAAATTAAAATAAAATTGAGTAGGTTGTTCCACTTGGAACATTGCTGCCCAATATTCAGACAGATTTTTATACAGAATGTTGGTGAACTGAATAATCATTGGACATCAGACTTACTATTCAATTATAATTCTAGTTATATATCATGATTACAATTTAAAACTGGAAATTTGTTGGTGTGGGAAAATGGAAATGTGAATTGCAACCTGTTCAATGGTTCCCAGGGATCTGAGGAAAAATGCTAAAAGATCAAGAATTTCATAACAACTAGAGACATCTGCTTCAGAGTACCCCTTATTGGCCATGTGGAGAGAACCTTCTCTTGCTTCACTTCTAGGCCATGTCATTTATTTCTACAGCAGAGTCAAAAAACATTCTTGGACAATTTTGATAAAATGATTATGCTAATACAAGCCTTGTAATACAAATGAACATTTACACCCAGCCCCCAGGAGTCATATAGTCATAAATATTTGAAATACTGTGCATGCATGTTTTTTTTACTTTCCTTTTCTCACAGTACTTACTCAGAATATATCCCAAATCTTTCCATAGATTTTCTTGAAAAGTCAGAATAATTTGGGGGGAACAAAATCCCGGATGTTACTAAGAGAGTATGTTGCATCTAATTTATCCAGTCATATATCTGGAATAATATAAGATCTCCAGCTTGGGCATGGGTTGGACCAGAAAACCTTCAAGGACTCTTTTCAACTCTGCTATTCTGTACTCTGTAATATAAATTATTTCAAGGTATATTAAAATGAAAATAAAAATTATTTCATTCTCATTTCTATAAAGTTTGGACTCCATGAATGAAAACTATATGAATGAAGATATATGTACGAAAAGAAAACATTACTAAATGGTTATGCAATTACATAGCCATACAAGCTAACTAGGCTTTAATATCTATACTAAAAAGAAACAAGCAGCAAGGCATTTTTGCAGGTACATCTAGGATAGTAATTCGGTCTTCTGGTGGAAAATGCCCTGTAAATAAGAATACTTTACCATCCTTGGGGATAAATTTCTTTTTCATGTGGTTGTTTCAGAGATTGCCATGGTACACATAAGTTTTCGTATAAGCTTAGTAGTTCCCGTGAGATGTGCAAGGCAATTAAAGGAACAACAAAGGGGAAAGGTCATCCAGATGGAAGCCTTGAGCCTTTGTATGACTCAAATTGTACTTCCCCATCGCCTCCTTCCCTCTCTCTCTCTGTTTTAATTCTATTAAAAAGATAGCTGCCAGAACTTAGGGATCTTGTTCTCTGTTTATTCTCAACAAAGTCTTTTGTTGTTATTATTTAAAGTCATTACCAATTATATACACAACTTTTCTGGAAAAAAATCCATAAATGGTACATTCAGATACAGCACAAAAACCATTAAATATTGCTTCAGATCTCAAGCTGATCCCTCATTGCATGTATGGGTTGTTTGTACAGATCCAAAATATATATTGATCCAAGAAACTCAACTGGAAAAAATTCAAAAAATTCAGCATAAAGGCTTGGACTAATATTTTGTTTTTAATTTCTTCTGTTTTTCTTTGTCAAGAAAGGAAGAAGAGATCAAGTTCATGGTTTAACTTTTAGAAAATTGAAGTTTCATCATGTAACAGAGTAGAATTCAAAGCATATAGGCTTACATAGCTGGCATAGGTGGCATAGTGCATTATCTGCCCAATTAATCAGAATCTAGTACTAATGAAACAGACTTTTGCAGGTGCTTTGCCAAAATGTAAAAAACCCTCATAGGGCCATGATGTTATGGCTGAAATATATGCAATGAATTCAAATGCATAAAATTGTCATCTGATTATGTCAAATAACAATTAAATGTATGCGACAGTTTAAAAAATCTGATTTGTAGAAACAAAATATCACATCTATGTTTTCTTCTTTGTTTACTTCTAAATATATAGATGCAGATATTTTGCAAAGGGGGCCTGTAGAAAAGAATTTTCTCCATTCTTCAGAATGGAGATATGGGACTATTGTAATTTCTGCCATAAGAGACATGACCTTGGAACAGTTGATTGGTTTCGGAGAATTCCCACTTTAATACTCAGTGAAAAACAAGAAAGGTATCTCCTAAGAATAGAAGGCATGGATTACATAAATGTATATTTATTCTTCTTTATATATCACATTTATATGCATTTCTTCCTCCAGAAACTCAATTTTTCTTCCAAAAAATCTGAGAGCTAGGTTAGCATGAGAGAGGACAAAGTCACACTGTGGGCTTTCATGGCTAAAGGTGGATTTGAACTTGTCTCTTCCTGGCCTTAGTCCCAAACCGTAAATAATATACCATTCTGGCTCTCTTAAAATGATATAATAATATAGGTATTATTATTAGATCTAATTAATTGTATGAGCCTAGGAACCTTTTCAATTCAGAGTTAAGAAGAACACCACATCCAAAGTATCTCAAACTAGTATTTAGACCAAGCATTTCCCCTTCCCAGATCATGTTATATAAATCAAAAACCCAGCTGCTTGTGGTATAATGGTAAGGCTAGGTCATATAAAATAGAAGATAGTATAAGAGAAGAACAAAGCAATTGAAAATGCAAAATACTTCAGTATAACCTATTACACACTCTATTTGACTGATCAATCAAGAAAGTCCATTAATACAGTACAGGTCTGTATTTTTAAAATGGCAGCCCACAGGCTGGATAGTGTGGTTCACTGTAGTCCTCTAAATAAACTTTTACATGTAGTCCTCAAATTACATCTAGTTTGCTGAGTCCGGCAACGGTGATTCTCAGCACAGATTTGGTCCGATGTCCAGAAGCCTCTGGAGGTAGAGGCGATCGCCACCACATCGATCAGATGAAGACATGATCAGTTGCTAACAGAGCAATAAACGGCCATTGCTCAAATGAGAAAAAAGCCTGCAGCGCTATTGGAGTGCTTTTCTTGAGTGGAAGAAATCTGCTCTGCTTATTGGCTGTTCGTCCTGACAGCTCCCCTATAAAAGGGAGTTGTCAGTTCCAATTACCGCTGGTTGTTGTAATTCAATAAAGACAGTTTCATTTACTCTGCGCTCCAAGTGGCTCAATTCATGGACTTCTCACGTGGCAATGAAGGTGGTATTCTCCTGGAGCACATCCCGGTAAGATCCAGTCGTGGATACCCCCACAACAATGATGTCCAGCCCGGCCAAAGGGAGTGCAAGCACCGTCATTCCAGCTGCATTGTCAGTCTCAGCCCCTTTCAATCCAGCGTTGGAGCACTGGGACACCTATATGTTTAGGTTCACCTTCTTTCTGAAAGCCAACGATATGTAAGTTCTTCTAGATAATAGAAAGAAGGCGCTGTTCTTGAGCCACTGTGGGCGGGACGTTTTTGATGTTACTGAACCAGAGTCACTCACGCAGATTACTTGGAGCAACCTGCAAACTCGACTGAGAGTTCACTACACCCCAACCCCAGCCAGAATTGTCTGCCAGTTTAAATTCTGCCAGCGCATGCAGCAGAACAGCGAGTCAGTAAACCAGTTTATGGTGGCTTTACAAGCGGCTGCCGGCCAATGTGAATTTAGGGACCACCTCGAGGATATGCTGCTCGACCAGATAGTGTGTGGGGTTCAGGACATGTGCTTACAATGGTGGCTCTTAGCAAAACCCAACATCACACTAGAGTCAGCGCTCAATGAAGCTCGGGCCTCAGAGAGTTCGTTCAAGGGGGGCGAGTCTCTCTGGAAATTAGCCCCTAGGCCCCAAACATCCTGGAGTGCCACAACATTTTTCCAAGGGCAAATGCAGACCAGCTCCTCCAATAGCAGTGAGGAGGAAAAGATCCATTGCACTGGACCATCAAGAGGTTTGGAGCAAGAAGCCCAGGGGCGTCTGTGCGCGAGCTGTGGCAGACAGCACAATCAGTCTACCTGCAGAAACCAAGAGGCCATCTGCTGCCACTGTGAGTGGAAGGGATATTTGACCAGAGTTTGCAGAGCTACTGCACCTAGCTGTCAATTGCCCCCAAGGAAAGAGATTCTGAGGGCTGTAAAATGGCAGCCACAGCCAAACTGCCCAAAAAGCAGGGGGAAAGAGCATCCTGATCTAGGAACTGACCTGATCCGAATTCGCCAAGTGAGTGCAGCTACCCAGAAAAAGCTCACAGTCACCCTATCAATAGGGAATGTCCCTTGCACCATGGAAGTGAACACTGGGTCCACTGTAACCATACTTTCATGGGTAACACTTAAAAAATTGCTCCTAAAATGTCCAGGAGAAGACTGGAGCATCAGCCCCTCCTAATTTCAGATTACTAAGGAAATAGGCCCCCAGTGTTAGGCAACCTCCTGCTAGACGTCAAATTCCATGAATTCAGCAGCTGACTAATAGCAACTCTAGTTCAGGGATCACTCCCAGATCTGCTGGCATTAGAGTGGTTTGACGCTTTGGGGCTCAGCATTGTTGGGGTCCACTCCATCGAAACAGTGTGGAAGATTTACTGCAAAAATTCAATGATGTGTTTGAAACCAGCCTAGGCAAGTATAAGGGGACCCCAATATCATTCGGACTGGACGCTAATGTGGCACCTATCAGGTTGAAGCCTCACAGGGTCTCCTTTGCTCCTAAAGATAAGATTGATGTGGAATTGGACAGACTAATTGGGATGGGAGTCCTCAAGCTGGTTGACCACACTAAATGGGAGACACCCATCATGATTCCTTTGAAGAAGGATGGATCAATCCAAATATGTGCAGACTACAAGTACACAATTAATCGTGCACTGCACCAAAGTGAATACCTGGTATCCATGGTGCAGCTTATTTGCTAAGATAGTTCTAGCCCAAGCATACCTACAACTCCCTGCATATAGCTCTGCCACAGAATCCCAGACCATCATGACGCACTGCAGAGCATTTAAGTGTCACTGGCTCTAATTCAGGGTGAGTGTGGTCCCAGGATTATTTCAAAATATAATGGAGAGGTTTTTAGGCAAGATTCCTGGGGTCATTCCTTACTTCGATGACACTCATTTCTGTGACCAACCTGAAACAGCTGGTTAATATGCTAAGGGAAGTGCTTCTGAGATTAAGAAAAGCAAGTCTCAAGTTCAGATGCAAAAAATGCATTTTTGGAGTCCAGGAAGTAGAATTTCTGGGTTTCCATATTGATAATAAGGCGATCCACCCCATCCAGAACAAGTTTGAAGCGATTAAGGAGGCCCCGGCTCCCAAGAACAAAATGGAGGTCCAGACTTTCCTCAGCCTAGGTAATTTTTATGGCATGTTCTTAAAACAAAAGGATTCCGTTGCAGACCTTCCCGACCACTTGTTATCCAAAAATTGTTGCTGGTCTTGGGGACCCAAGAAGGAAATGGTGTTCAACCAAATAAAAGAATTATTCTCTGAGGACAATTTCCTCATTCAATTCAACGTGGGGCTCCCTACGGTTCTCATTCGTGATGCTTCACCCTATGGTGTGGGAGCTCCCATTGCATTTTAGTCTCAAACCCTTTCCCCTGCCGAATGCAACTACAACTAGCTGCATTTGTGGGAATTAAAAGGTTCCACGAGTACTTATTCAGAAGGTCTTTTGAGTTGGTCACAGACCACAAGTCATTGCTGGGCCTGCTGACTGGTGACCGCCCCCCCCAGCAGCCTTGTCACCCCGACTAATCCGATAGTCCTTATTGTTAGCAGATTACAACTATCGGTTGGTGCACAGACCAGGTCACAAATTGGGGCATGCTCACACTCTGAACTTCTACCCCCTGCCTTCGTTGATCGAAGACCCCATTCCAGCCTCCCCAGTTCTGTTGCTGGACTGTTTGGAACTGATCTTAATTACATCCAAAGACATCGCTAAACAGTCTGCATCGGATACCACCATTAAATCAGTCCTGAACTGGGTTTGGAAGGGTTGGACTGAAATCGCGCCAGGGAATCAATTCAAACCGTTCCTGCATCGGAAGATGGAACTTTCCAAGTATGGGGGGTGTTTACTCTTGGAGGAAAGGGTAGTAATCCCCAGCAACTTGCGTAATCAAGTCCTGGACTCCTTACAAGAGGGCTATCGGAGGATTGTCCAGATGAAAGCCCTTGCAAGCAATTATGTATGGTAGGCCAGGCTCGACCAAAACATCCAGGACAAAATGGCATCATGCAGCACCTGTCAAGAATCTCATCTCGCACCCCCGAGGATTCTCGAGC
The DNA here is from genome assembly GCA_032468095.1 of Pareas carinatus. Taxonomy (NCBI): domain Eukaryota; kingdom Metazoa; phylum Chordata; class Lepidosauria; order Squamata; family Pareidae; genus Pareas; species Pareas carinatus. The sequence continues at coordinate 185,707 of JANHFO010009237.1, read as the reverse complement.
GGGTTTGGGAATCGCCGTGTGGGCTCTGGTCTAGAATCTATTTAGACTTCACTGGCCCCTTCCATGGGCAACAATTCCTAATTATTTGTAATGCCTACTCTAGTGGCTAGAGGTGGAGATAATGACATCCACCGCCTCTGAGGATGTAATCAAGGTCCTAGTACAGTTGTGGTACACCCACGGCCTACCAGACATTGTTGTCACTGATAGTGGGCCACAGTTTTCCTCGGTCGCATTTGGGGGGTTTCTGGCAAACCGGGAGATCAGGCACAAATTGACAGTGTTCTTTCATCTGGCTTCCAATGAATTTGCTGAAAGAATGGTACGAGCCACCAAGGAGACCCTTTGTCGACTCTCACCAGGGAGTTGCGGGTCAGGGTCAATTTGTTCTTATTTGTCCAACACAGCACACCCACGGAGTCAATGGGCCAGAGTCCCATTGAACTTTTAATGGGGCAAAAAAACAAGATGATCCTAGACAGACTGCATCTGGCATTTTCTCAAAGGCATGACCCTAAGGAACAGCCCGATCAGGCCAGGGTGTTAGTACAAGGGTCATCGGTTTTTGCTAAAAAATTCTCAGGGGTGACTTGTGAATCCCTGGTGCCAGTGTTGAAATTACTAGGCCCTGCTCATACTGAGTCCGAATAAACGACGGCTGAATTTGGTGGTGCCACATTGACCAACTACGCAGCCACTCCAAAACAGACAACGTCAGTCATCAAAAGCCTAATCTAACCAATGATGCTTTCAATTCCCCTATAGGTATCGCAAGCCCATCGTCACAAAAACACTCACCTAGCATCCAGGGATTCCAGCGTGGGTTTTTATCGCTCAAAGTCTCTGCTCATGATGGAGACCCTGCTGGATAGCTCACTGAATCCTGCGAGGCCTTTAGAGGAGGCACTGGGCCGATGACGCTCTACCAATTGGGCCATGCAGGTCCAATGAGAAACAAAGACGCCCTGCCTACCTGGACGAGTTCGACTGTGGAGGAACTCATCTGGGGAGAAAGGGGTATTGAGTCTGGCAATGGGCGATTCTCGGCGTGGCTTCGGACTGGAAGCCTCTGGAGGCAGAGGTGATCGCTGCTTCATCGATTGGGCGAAAACATGATCAGTTGCTAACAGAGTGGGGAAAAGCCCGCAGAGTTATTGGAGGACTTTTCTTGAGTGGGAGAAACCTGCTCTGCTTATTGTCCATTCATCCTGAAAGTTCCCCTATAAAAGGGGGCTGTCAATTCCAACGGCCGCTGGTTGCTGTGTGAATTCAATATAGACTGCTTTGTTTACGCTCGAGGTGACTCATTTCATGGACATTTCACAGTTGAACTCAAAATTTCCATTGCTAAATAAGACGATAAGTAAATTTTACCCCATTTTACAGCGTTTCTTGCCACAATTGTTAAATGAATTGTTGCAATTGTTAAGTTAGTAACATGGTTAAGTGAATCTGGCTCCCCCTTGACTTTGCTTCTCAGAAGGTCACCAAAGGTAATCACGTGACCCTGGGACATTTTAACCATTGCAAATAAGCGACAGTAGCTTGGATTACCTGACCTTGGAGTTGCTGCAACAGTTATAAGTGTGAAAAACAATCATGAGTCACTTTTTTCAGTGTTTTTGTAATTTCAAACTGTCACTAAATGAATGGTTGTAAGTCAAAGATTACCTGTACAAATGTTGCCTAACTACTAAGTAGAGTTATGTAGGGCTACCACATATGAGCTGTTAAAATCTGGTCAACCAAATAGCAGCAAATAGAGCTTTGCATATGTTTTTATTGCATTTAGTGATTCATATTTTTGCAGGCCTGTTGTGGTCATTGAATGTTAGGGAGTCCTGCTTTTGTCATTCTAAACCCACCAAAATCTGCATGTTTTGCTTGGAGGTCCAATCACCACAGATAATAACGGGGTATTAACTAGGTCGATCATTTTTAGAAGGGCTAAATAAATTACCTTATTTCAGCTAAGATTTTGATTGTGTTCTTGGTCACAAAATGAACAAGGAATAAGTAAGTTCCAGATAGGTTCATGATCCTTGTTCCAGGTATAAGACAAGAAAAAGAATAACAGGAACTCTCTATAACCTCCCCTTTGGGGAGAAGGGTGGTATAAAAATTTGAACAAATAAATAAATAATGGGCAGAATATATTAACATTCAAGACTGATTATAGCATGGCAGAATAGAGATTTAGAAGGTAACTTCTGTCAGTTTTATGACCTCAAAATATCAAAGTTCATGGCAGATAATTATGTAACCTGATTCAAGTCCTTAAAAGAATGGCTTCAGGTTGAAAGTGAATTAGAAGAACCTACATTGTAAGGTGTTATACACAACATAGAGCAATACAGCAAAAGAACAGGACACTGAGACCAATACGTCACACTGAAAACAATTACTTTTAATTTCAGAATTGAGTATTGTTTGCACTGTCTTTTAGTATTCAGGTAATTGCCAAATTATAATAAATCTTAAGTTTAAATTTGCTTTGAGTTTGTGAGAAGTTTTATATCAAAATATATTTCATTTTTTATACTGTTTTCATCTTCCCTTAAAACATTAACATTTCCACATCCAGGACAAGCTCCCCTATAAAAACTGTGTTTCTGTTCCCCAATTGTCTGCAGCTATCCCTAAAGCCAAACACTTTCCTTATAGGAATAAATATTTCTTCTTTCCTCACACCTGTCTGGATCTTGTTTTTATGTAATCTTGTGCAACCCCAGCACAAGCTGGAACCCGAAATTATTCATCTGACAATATGGCACCCCAGATGGGACTCGAGACTAGCCTGGGCAATGGACCTAGCCTGGGTAAGTTCATCCAGCTAGCAGCATACCATTTTTGTCTGTGGGTGCTTCTTTCAGACTCTGTCTACTTGACACTGATAGTAAAAAGTTTTTGAGTTTTGAATAAGACAGCTGCTTGAAAAGAAGAATCTTGTAAGTACATCCAAATTTCTGGGTTTTTTTGTGTACAGGGACCAAATGAGTGAATTGTGTGTTCATGTGGGTGGCTTTTTCCTTCTTTCCTTTCCACTACTCTATGTTCTGTACCTTTCCTAACTACACGTAAACTCTTCTGAACTTCACCTGGCTGTGACCAAGAGATATTGATAGCAAGGGAAATTGGCACATCAAAGGGTTGTGAATCACAGTAGGTTGTGTGTGGGGAAAACAGAGTGGATGTGCAAGTTTAAATCTGGATGATTGCTAGTCCCATTCCATACTAAACATTAGATAGATAGATAGATAGATAGATAGATAGATAGATAGATAGATAGATAGATGGATGGATGGATGGATGGATGG
>JANHFO010009237.1:162519-182290 GCA_032468095.1 Pareas carinatus | reverse complement strand
AAAACCCACAAACTGAGCCACGGCAACGCGTGGCCGGGTCAGCTAGTGTGTATATATGCATGCAATTTTATGTTTTAAACCAACACAAGTTTAAAAGATTATTTAATTATGCTATTTTGATTAAAATAACCCATATAAAGCAATAAATTTTCTTCAGTTTCTTCATTTTACCTCCAGGTAAAAGACAAAAAAAAAGAAGGGGGAATCCTTAATCCCTCTCCATTCTGCAGTCTATTCTGACCTTTTTCAACTGCTAAACATTTCTTTCCTCTAAATCTCTTTAAGAAAACGAATCTCTGAGGAATAATCTTTCCATGTTAGGTTGCCTGGTCAGCAAAGCAATGTGGAGAGAAATAACTTTTCTCTTTTTCCTCCCTTTTCTTATCCCCCCACCCCAAATGGGACAGGAGTTCTGCTTTGAAAACTGTGTGTGAGCATCTTGATCTGATATGTTTTCCTGTCTGTAATTTGTTTGTCAATGCTGCAAGGACATTTGGTAGATAATTTAATCAATCCTAACTTTAGTCACCAGGTTTCTTCAGTTAATTATAGTTAATTTACTGTTTTATTTATCACATGTGCTAATTAAGAGAAAGAAACTACAAACCCACAACTCAGTAAAACTTATTTCCCAAACTTCATATATATGGAGTATATTATAAGTGATGCTAACTCCATTCTTTCTTTGTATTTGTAAACTGCATTATAAGAAATGAGTGGGCTGTATGAATAAGCATAGCTGCCATGTTCACAACTTTGATTTTTATAAATGTATATGCTTAGCTTGTAAGAAAGTTAATGATTTGTAACTGTATGTAGAAAGGGAAGTTTGAGAAAGAAATCCCATGTTTTAGAAGAATAGTCTAGATAGGATGTAGAGAAGAAGCAGAAGAAAAGCTTATACTGTATATGAGTAATAGGAAAGTTTAAGAAATGAGATTCAGAAAATCTGAAGATAGCATATGATGTGCAGCAAGTCATTGTATTTTAATCTGGATATATTCTTAATGATGCATTTGGAACTACAAAGAGGAGAGTAGTTGATATTAAATGTGTGCTAAACATCCAGACACTGTCGGCTGGTGACCCCCAGGAGTAGAGCCTTCTCTGTGGCAGCACCAACCCTTTGGAATGGGCTCCCTCTGGAGATGCGCAGGATCCCGGACCTCCGTGTATTGCCGTGCCCTTAAAACCTACCTGTTTGTTCAGCCCGGGCTGTCCTAATTTCCTCCTTTTATTTAAATTCAGATATTTAACTGGTTATTGTCTTGGGGATTTTAGTCTTAAAGTTTTAACATTTCGCCAAATCATTTAATATTTTTAATTTGTTTTTTAACTTTTACAATTGATGTATCTTATCTGGCTGTTCACCGCCCTGGGAGAAGGGTGGTATATAAATTTAATAAATTTAATAAATAAACAAACAAGCAAGCAAACTTGTTTTCTTTCTTAAAGGAAAAGAAGGTAAACAAATTTGTGATGATAGACAGTTTGGTCTAAAGAGGAAGAGGGTAAGTGGGGATAGTTTCTTGCAAATTGAGCTTCCTGTGCAAGTACAAGCACCTGACACTCGCATGTCCGGAGTTTCATGCATGAGTGCAAGTGGTTCCATTCACATAAGCACTTCCCCACAACTTGTGTGGCCCGATTCCAAAAGGGCAACAGTCCATTAGCCAGGGCATTGGAGATGCTTGTTCAAAAGTACCAGAAAGTAGAATAATGCAAGTTCAAGTCTTACCTCAGCCATGAAAGCCAGCTTGAAGACTTTGGGCAAGTCATTTTCTATCAGCCATAGGAAAAAGGCACTTTTTTAATTTCCCAACTGCTGTTATCTAATCTGCAGTACTGTGTCCATGACAAATTTTCATTCTATCCTCTATCAGTAATTCCATCAACTGCCTTATACAGGAACATTTCAGCATTGTTGACCCCATGCGGGCCAGTAAGAAGAAAAAATCTTAAAGGTGGGTGACTTTTTTATCTTTTACCTGTGTTTTATCTTTTAAAAAGTTCCCAAACAGGTCATGACAGTACATTTACTTGGTTTCATCTTTGTCCCTTAATATCACATCTGGTAAGGGTGAAAAGTGAGGAGGGAAAAATAGTAATAAGCTTCCATGGGCAGCAATAGTGCACCTTAAACATGAAAAAAATGCTTCCAACTCTTGTCTTTGGAAGTAATATAACAAATATATGTATTTTCATGTACCCACCCAGCTTTGCGAAGTCTTATTCTGAGTAATTATTAAGAAATGGGAAAGCATTAGACACCTTTACATATCAAGTAAAGGACAGTTCAAGTCTTGCCTTCGAATATAGGTGAATGCAAATAGTCCTAGCATAGTATGAGGGGGGCAAGAGGACTAAGGCCCAAGAGAGGAGACTTACCAGATTCTGAGGTTGCAAACAGCCCAAATTAGTTATAGCACTGATCATTTTTTAAAGTATTCTTTTAACAGCTAATCTATGTCCTGCTGACCATGCGAGTGGAAGCCACTTTGCAATTATTCCACCTTGAACCTCAAATTATTGAGCCTCGCCCAATCTATATCTACAAGAGAACCTTCCCCCAAGAGAGAAGGTTTGCACACCCCATATATATAGTAAGAAGAAGCTGCTTTATGCTTGGTGGACATAATTGACAACTAGATCTGAAAAATGCCCAATATCATCAATATGGAACCTGAATGGGCACTCAGTAATAGACTTGGCCCTATTGGGTATAGATGTATAGTGAATATTAATGGAACCCTGGCTCCCCCAAAATAATGCTAACAATTGTCTTTTGATCCAGTAGACTTCAATAGGAGAAACCGCAGTCACTTCAGGAAGAGTTCTCCAAGCTACTGAAAATTAAATAGAATTGAACTTGGTTAGCCTTCACCAACCGAATTGCCTGCCTGAGGTTCTACTGCACTCTTCCTGCCGATCACCACAGATGCCCAGACCAACCTATCAGATTATCATCATTGAACAGCAACAGAATTGATATTGGATATTCATTTATATTATCAGCATGTTCTAATATAGGATATTATTATTGATGTACCATGTATCAACAATGCATATGGAAAAAAATAAGATCTTAAATGAACCCTCCATCAAGGAAAAACTTGCAGAAGACTGGACATAGTAGAGTGTAAAATTACCACTTTTTGGGACAATTGGTATTGCATTAACATATATATATATACATACACATACATATAGACATATACAGGTATTGTATTGATCCTTATACTTCCGTATGTATGTATGTATGCATGTATGCATGTATGCATGCACAAGGGGTTAATTGTGAGAAGTTTAATATAAAAATATATTTTATTTTGTATACTGTTTCAGAATCCACAATGGACTGAGAATCAGTGTCTCATTAATAATTGATAATTGAGAGACAAGTCAAAATTAAGTTAATCAATGAAAAAAAGAAAAGAAAATGGGAAAAGTCTTTTACTCAAACTTTCTCAAACCCCCAAATAACCCCCTTGCCTATATATTTATGAATTTAAATTTCGGTTTTAAATTGGTTTTAAAATTTGTCTTCCAAATCAGCCTTTTACATTTTTTGTATTTTAAATTGGTTTTAAATCTGTCGTTTGTGTTGTTTTGTTTACTGTCTTAATTGTGTTAATTTTATATGGCTTGCACCGCCTGGGTCCCTTCAGGGAGAAGGGTGGTATACAAATATAAATATAAATAAATAAAATAAATAAATAGACCTAATCCACATATCAAAGGATAAGGTCTGTAAACACAAATTAGAGTTAATTAAATTAGGTTTCCCAGAAGAACTGCATATTCACAAGAACAAACATCATAGACATACCTACACACACACACACACACACACCTCAAACGTCACTTTAGAATCAGCACATATACATTTTCACATGCAGTACAAGCTCCCCTATAAAACTGTGTTTCTGTGCCCCATTTCTCTGCAGCGGCCCATATTTTTTGCTTTTAAGAATAAATATTTCTTCTTTCCTTACAGCTGTCTGGATCTCATTTTTATTTATTCTTGTGCAACTCCGGCTCAAGATGCAAACCCAATTTATTCTCCCGACAAGTTTCATGATGACATGGGATACTACACTAGTATTAGTGTTAAATTGCATTTAATATTTATTTATTAAAATTTATTTTCTTTAAAAATGTTGGGTGGCTTATGTCTTTTCAAATATTTATGATCATAATATATGATTGTTTAACTTACACCATGTTTTAAAGTTGCCATTTACCTCCTTCCATTTCCAGAAAGTAGGTGCAAGAAAAATATTCATTTCACAGTTGTCTGAAACCTGGGGAAATAGTTTAGCATAGTCCATGTTGTTCTTGGCGAAAGACTTCCTTCGGATTGCTTTTTCCCTTTAGAGGAAAGAATTTCCCCACTGTATCAAGGTAAAAGCTTTATCCAATATGAAGTGCCCCATTTGTACAATCGAACACAGGTACCATAGAGAATATTATGGTTCTAATATTTTGAGTTGTCCATAAAACTCTAAAAAAGAACAAGTCTTATTCAAAAGGAACATTTATTAAACATTTCCTTTACAAAGTACAATCGGTGTTTTGTTTAAATTTTTGGATTGTTTCTATTTCATTGTATATACACAAAAGCTTAAAAGAGGGGAGAAATATTCTTATTTTTTGTGTTCTGTACACAAACATGTTTAATAAAACTTGACCATTACACAGAGAACTTTGCCTTATTAATTTGAATGCTTAATATTGTAAAATTAATACCTGATTACTAACATAAAATAATGAACGGTAACAACTTTCTCATTTGTAAGAAAATACTGTTCACAATTCATTTTGAAGCAACTTTATTGAATGTACTGGTGCTACTCTGAATTATATCAATCTACAAGAATCATATGCCTATTATATTATTGTAATGATAAATTCTAATTATTAATCAAGATTCAGTTTTCTTTTCATAATGGGCGTGATTCTTCTTTAAAAAATACCTTTGTTATTGAAAATTAAGATTTGAGGAACAAGGTTTAATAATTTCCTATTAGCAGCAGTTGATAGTAAATGCAACATAAGATTTGTTTTGTCTGTGGTATAAGGATTTCAACTAGCAGACTTATTTGTACTACTTGCTATGTGGATGCAAATGTCTGCATGCATTCTATAACTCGGGAACACACAAAAAAAATAGATTTAAAAAAGTCATTTATTCTCATGGGTGACTATTGCGACCAGCTAATATGAATGCACTGCTATAAATGAGTGAAAAGTAAAAATGCTGAAAAGTAGATATATACAGAGTTAAAATACAATTCTTATCCTCTTGAGACAGTGTTTCTGTTGACACTGTGTGGAAAGGAACATCATTGTTTGATGCAAGCTAAAGCAACAATATCTGCTCCATTGTCACTGAAAGGACAGGCAAATCTGGAATGTTCAAAAGCAAATGTATCTCCTGCTTCTACTCACAAGGCACATGGGAGGCATGGCACTTACTGAACCTAAGCACAAATAATAATTATAATAATAATAATTATAATAATAATAGTTCAAGAGTAGCAGAAATAGTAAGTCCTAAGTTACTTTCGCTTTGATTGTCAGAAAGTCAGTCACTTGCATACATCAATGTCCACATAAGCTCGCTGTGTTAAACAAGGCTTTCCTGAGAACAGAGCTAGGATTCCTTCCTGCCTTATCATAAGTGTGCATGCTCAGAGCTATGATCACTGTCGTGGCTGTCGTCATTTGCCAGGGAGTCCCCTGTGTGTTGGAGACTGGCAGCACCAATGCCAGAAAGCTCTGAAGGGAGCAGAGTGCCTTTTTTCACGTTTACCAATTCTTTCTCTCGGGCTGCAGCTCCCTGTTGCCCTCCTTTTACCCGTTTCCATTTCATCCGTCTGTTCTGGAACCAAACTTTTACCTTTAATCAGAACATGCAAACAAACAAGAACACCATCAGTAAATGGCCACATATGTCTCATCAAGGGAAAAAGCAACAGCAGACGCTTGCTCCTTATGTTTCAAATTGCTTAAAATAGGCAATAAGCAACCTATGGCCCTAGGGCTTGATGGGCCTATGATTAAATTCTGGGATATATTCAGAAGATCCACTCAGATCTCTGGTAAGAGCTATCAGTTGGTCTTTATGTCCTGTTGAAAAGAGAAAAGATTTACTTGATTTTTATCTTATCTTTATTATTGTTTATAAATAATGCAAGGCAATTAACATACCTAATACTCCGTCCTCTTCCTATTTTCTCCCACAACAACCTTGTGAGGTTGGTTGGATTGAGAGAGATTGACTGATCCAAAGCCACCTAGCTGGTTTTTCATCCTTACAGAAGGACTGGAACTCATAATCTCCTGGTTCGTAGTCCAGCACTTTAACCACTAGACCGAACTGTCAGAACTTGGAGTCAAAGCAATAAGAGGTACCTTTTCTTCAACCAGGCTCATCATATGGTATCCTATAAAAATGCACTGGAAGAAACTATTTAGGATAAAACCATTCTGAATAAATTTTATTGTTTAAAGGTTCTTGTACTTATGTGTTTATAGTTTTCAAGTGGTTTTATGGTATTGCAACTATTGTATCTATTAGGAAATATTTATAAAATTGCATGCCTATTTTATGTTAGAAGCCTTGCCAAGGATATGTTGCTTAAAACCTTAGATTGCTAACAGAAAACTGAATTTGAAATAAGCCAAACTGAATAAACTTTTATTTAAGTATTTTTGTGGGCTTCCACTTGTATATTTATAGTTTCCACGAGTTGTCTGGTGTTGCAAGCATTGTATTTATTAGCAAGAATTTATAAAATAAATTTGAGTCATCTGAGGATTGAAAAGTGTTCCAAGATCCTATTGGGTTTTCTGCCAAAGTGAACCAACATGCCATTATTAATATTAGTTTCACCACCGTTCAGTAAATGACAGATTAGCTCACCACTGTTATAAAGTGTTAGAGCACAGACATTCATTTGCACCCCTAAAAGCAGACAGCCTCATTATTCTTAAATATATATTATTTATACTGTGGTTCTGGGATATCCAAAATATGTCATTCTTACGGAAGAAAGAACTGGATAAAAAGTTCTGCACAGTGGAAACTTGTGGAAAGGGGAAAGTTGCCATATCCCTGGCTATAGCTAATTATACTTTTTTCAGAGCTTTAAAAAACCAACCTCAAGGACTTTTAGAACATGATGCATTGTACTTTAGCTGAACAACCGCAACATTTCTGTATTCCAAAGTCATTTTGATATTCATGAAATGTATAGATCAAGAATACATTTTGGAAATTAATTTAAATTCTACTAAAATGATTTTGTTTTTAACTTTAATTTTAAAGTTGAGACTTATAATGTGAGGTTTTATAATTCACTTATTTATGTTCTGGTTGCTATTGCAATTAGACTAAGTGAAGTATCTAGAATTTGGGAACAGTAATTCCAGATTAGTAAAAAGCTTCTCCATCATGCTGAGCACATCATTTCTTTTTTTCAACTTGCCAGAGCCAAAAGGAAGCATGCTAGTAAAACAAAATGGTCAAATGAGGAATGTATTTATTGCTAGCTGTTCCAATGTGAAGAAATACTGTTACGCCATCTGTCAAAAGCTTTCATAGAAACAGTGTCAAAGGATTCATAATGCTTGTACTCTTTATGTACTTTTTTTAGTAAATTATATGTGTCACTTTTTACAATGAATATCCTCTATTAAAATGTTGATGTGTTGGCCAAAGCCAGCCTATTTTAACTATAATGCTTGAGATGATTATGTTGATGTAAAACCAGTAAATGTAGTAAAACTATGGGTTAATACGTATTTTGGCATTTTATCAAATTCTTGTTTCATTAGTTTATGCATACATCCACAAATGAACAAACATTTTTGGAGTAATAGGGGACACATTCAACTGTCATTGGCTATCTATCTCTACATGCTGCATTTACCTGATAGTAAGATACAATTTTTTCTTCCATACACAATTAGGCTGTGAATTAGAAGGAGGGCTTGAGATGGGATGGGATGGGATGGGATAGTACAGGATAACATAGGTAATAGGAGGGGGATAGGGAAAAGGAGATAGGAGGGAGAAGGAAAGGAAAAGGAGATCAGATGGGGTAGAATGGGGTGGGATGAGATGAGAAAGAATAGGATAGGATAACTGCAAGTTGATAGCTGATAAGAGATAGGAGGAGAAGGATATAGGATTAGATATTATAGTATGGTATGGGATGGTATGGGATGGGATGGGATGGGATGGGGTGGGATGGGATGGTATGGGATGGGTTGAGATGGGATGGGATAGGATAGGATAGGATTAGGATAGGATTAGGATAGGATAGAAGATTAGGAGAGGATAGGAGAGGATAGGAGAGGAGATTGAGATAGGATAGTATAGGATAGAATAGGGTAGGTTAGGATAGGGTAGGGTAGGGTAGGGTAGAATAGGGGATAGGGGATGGGGATAGGGGATAGAAGAAAGAGGAGAGGAAAGGATAGGAGATGGTAGGAGAGAGGATAGTATAGGGTAGGGTAGGGTAGGAGAATAGAGGAGGGGAGAGTTGTGCAAAATAAATAAATACTATTGCTAGTAAGCAATGTTACTAATTCAATAGTTTTCATTTCCTGGTCCATCTATTTTTAAAGTATGATACCTAATAGGCATGGTCAGTCACATAGATTTCATCATATATGCATACATGTAGTCCTCCACTTACAACCATAATTGGGACTGAAACTTCCATTGTCAAGTAAGCCAGTTGTTAAGTGATTTTACAACCTTTTGCTGGGATCATCAAGCAAATTATCATGGTCAATTCCATGAATCATACTGTTATTAAGTGAATATGGCCTCCTCCGTTGATTCTTCTTTTTGGTAACAGTAAATGATCCTAGGATTCTGTAACCATCATAAATCCATGGTGGTTGTCAAGCATTTGAGTTTTAATCATGTGACCATGACAGCCTTAAGTGCAAGGACCAGTTGAAGTCACTTTTTTCAGTACCACTATATCTTTGAACAGTCAATAAACCAGTGATTCCCAACGGAGGGTGGTAGGAGGCCAGGGAGGAGGCAGGGGGATGGTAGGTGGTCAAGGGTGTGTCCAAAATTTGGACTATGGGCCCGAAGCTCACCCCATCCCACAGGAGAGCCTGGAGCTTGCCCTGCCCCACGGGAATGTCCAAAGCTCACACTGCCCTGCAGGACGGCCCCTAGCTCAGCCCGCTCCACAGTAGAGCCCAGAGCTTGCCCTGTGGATCAATCTCTGGGCACCTATGGCTGAATTATGGGGCACCTGAAGGTCTATATGCAGCACCTGATGGTCTATAATTTGACCCATGGGCTGATCTCCAGGCCTCCAGGCACCCCGTGAATTGATCTCTGGGCACCAGCAGAGCGCCTGGAGGCCTGTAATTTGGCCCATGGGCTGATCGTCAGTCCTCCGGGCACCTTGCGAATCAATCTCTGGGCACTCATGGAGTGCCTGGAGGCCTTTCTTTCGGCCTGTGGCCCGATCTCCAAGCCTCCAGGCACCCTGCGGATGGATCTCTGGGCACCCGTGGAGTGCCTGGAGGCCTGAAATTTTGCCCATGGACGAATCTCCAGGCCTATGGGCTCCCTGCGGACCAATCTTGGGGCACCCGGAGGCCTATAGTTCCTACCGCGGATGCCCAGAGATTGGCCCGTGGGGTGCCGGGAGGTCTGGAGATTGGCCCGCGGGGTGCCTGGAGGCCTGCGCAGCAGGGGTGCCCAGAGCTTGGTCGAGCCGGCGAGCTAGTGAAGAGGAGGGAATGGAGAGCCAGAGTGACATGTGTGTGTCTGTCTGTCTGTCCGTCCATCCATCCCTCCATCTCTCTCTCTCTCTCATCCTCTCTCTCTCATTCTCTTTCTTTCTCTTTCTGTGTCATTCTGTCTCTCTGTTTATCCTTGTCTCTCATTCTTTCTCTCTCACTCTCTGTCTGTCTCATTCTTCCACTTTCTCCCATTCTCTCTCTCTCTCTCGATCTGTTTGCTATAATTTTTGTTATAATTAAATAAGCTTTTTAAATCTTGTTATATTCAATAGGTGCCTTTTATATTAATAAAATGGAAGTTATCTGACCATTATTTTACAAATGTATGTACCTTTAAAAAAATGCAATATATATGCTCGTAGATTTTCACAGGTCCAGGTAGGTAGGTCCAGGTGTGTTCGGGTCTTTTCCCGTGTAGAGTGGAAAGTCTCTTGGTGGTGTTTCAGCATGGTCTCACTTGCCATGTTCAGGCTGGTGCTTTTGGCTTCTTGCTACCACCAACCTGAAGATGGCAAGTGAGACCTTGCCGAAACGTCACCAAGAGACTTTCCACTCTACATGGGAAAAGACTCTTAACATTTTCTTGCAAGTGCAAGATTCACTTTTTTTCTTTGGATTGACCAAGTATTGATCCACAGTTTGTCACAGGAATTGACTAAGTGGCTTATTGCCCAAACTTGATGTCATGGGATGAGAAAGAATGAGTGGTTCAAAATCACCCAATTGGCTTTCATGCCTAAGACATGATGAAAATGTGGTTTCTAGCCCGGTGCCTTAACCATTAGACCAAACTGAATGAACTTCTCAGAATACAATTAACAGAATATATACAATATTCTATAAAATGTGCAATGTGACAAAAATTCATCACATTTAGCTCAAGACAAATGAGAAAAAGAAGATAAAAATGTAACCATTCTCCTGTTACTGTGATAAATTATACCCTTATACCCATATTCAGCACATGTTGTCCTCAACTAACAACCATTTGTTTAGTGGCCATTCAAAGTTACAATGGCATTGGAAAAATGGACTTATGACTTAGACTTATGAACATCACAATAGCAGCAGCATGATCATATGATCAAAACTCAGCACCTAGCAACTGGCATGTGTTTACAATGGTTGCAGCATCCTGGGGTCCTGTTTGTGACCTTCCCAGCCAGCTTCCAACAAACAAGACAGTGGTAGAAGCGGCCACATGATTCACTTAACTGTAGTGATTCATTTAACAACCATGGCACAATGGTTGTAAAATTATGTGTGACTCACTTAACAACTGCCTTGCTTAGAAATGGAAATTCTGGTCTCCATTATGGTTGTTAGTTACCTCTAATAGAAACAAAGACTGAAGATATGAAAACAGCAATCTTTCATTATGTAAAGATGCAGCTATAAAATACCTAAACTTTATGAAGCTTAATCCAAGGAAATTTAGGACACTACCCTGTAAAATTTGAATTGTATCACAACGAAATAGAAATATAAGATTAACTTTATTTTGACACAATGAAGTTACAAAATATACAAAATGCCTATTCAAACTACATGGTTCTCAAATTAATTGGTAAACTTTAGCCTTAATTATGTTCAGAGGTGAATGATCATAGCCTACTAGTATAATGGATGAAAGAGCAGATGTGTTCAGTTTTGCAACTTTTAAGGAAGCCATGGATTAACAGAAATTGAAAAATCACATTCTGTATATCTGAGAAATACAGATAGGGAAGCAAAAGTGCCTGAAATAAAATGTGAACATGAGGAAACTAATGTCAAATATAATTATGCACATAATATAGCAAATTCTATTAACTTTTATTTATTTACTTATTTATCAAATGTGCCACCCATCTGGTCTAAGAGGGACTCTGGGCTTTTAATTAGACTATGGGATTTTCACTATGGGGTGTTCACCTAGTTAATTGCACTGTAGTTGTGTCCAAGCTGATTTTCAGTGTTGATCAAACACAGGGCAGCTAAAGATATCTTAGCTGAACTTGCTCTAGCAAAAATGGATCAAGGCAAGGGCCCTCTGAGGACACAAGGAAATGGAAATGAGAAAGCAGATCCAGGCAAATTTTTAATAATAGTCCTTTATGCAATGTTCTCTAGAGGAAAATAAACTGGACTGGTCAGTTCTAATCAGACTCCAGTTTTCTTTCTGCTTGTAAGAGTATATATTTCAGTCATTGTCTTTTCCAAAAGAATTGCAAAGAGAACAGAAAAACAGATAAAATTGCTTGAAATATAATAGGCCAAACTGCAAAGGTCATACGTAAAAAAGGTGTAAATTGGCAAGTGTTGGTTAATCTAAGGAAGTGAGTAAGCCTAAGGGAGTCTACGTCAATCTAAGGGAAGCTAGGTTGGCTAGCACATACAAGCAAAGCCTGGAAGAAAGCATAAGTTAAAACATCTGAGCTCCCTCTAAATTTAGATGTCTTTTAGCAAAATTAAGAAGTAGTCTGTGTAAAACAAGACAACCCCTTTCTCCCTAACCCCTTTTATTCACTTTTACTTCCATTAGACTGGCTTGTGAATAATGTCAATTAATTTATTATTCTCTTGGCATGACTCTCAGTACTTTCCATTTAATGAAGCGAATTTAAGTATAAGAGCTATAATTTGGAGACTGAATTGGTCAACATATGCATTAGATTTCAAGGCTGATATAGAGGTTTGATTCACACATGACGCAAATACATAGTATGATTTATTTGAAATTGATCATCACATGCAATAGGTGTTGAACCATTGGCTTATTCAGCACCCCTGGTTTAATAAATCCTGCTTTATTATGAAGTGTACACTGTGCCAATGGAAGAAAGGTGGAAAGACCATAGCTTAGTGGTTGAACATAAGCTTTGCATGCATATGGTTGCAGGGTTGAACTCCATGATCTCAAGTGTCCATGTTGAGTAAGACTTTAAAGCCTTGTAAGAACTGGATCAGGGACAAAAATGGCATAAAAAAATCAGTCTGACAACCAAACCACGGCATAGGAACTCATTATCTGAATGCCTATTTCCAACCACTTCTGAGGTTTACCTAAGGTTCTTTCAATTAAACTTATTATCTTATTGGACCAAAGAAAAGTACTTTCTCTGTAACAGCCCCTGCCCATTGAAACATCCTTATTCCAGAGATACCTATGGCACCCATTCTCCTGGAGTTTTAGAAGACCTTTAAGAACTGTTTCCAGTTCTAGGGATAGCAGCCTGTAGAGTTCCTGTCATGTTTTATTAGTATAGTTATTTTTAGACTGAGCTATCACATCTTGCTTCATGGGAGCCTTATGGACAGCCATAATAAATTTAAGTCATAAAAATAAATTCACGATAAAGGGAATTAAAAATGAATACTTCCTTCACCAGTAAAGCTTTACTTCCAGATCAGTAAAGATTTTCTATTAAAAAGCTGAAAAGCCACTTCCAGTATAGCCTTAAATATTAAAACAATTTTGTATATGTGCATTCAGGTTGGTGTTGATTCCTGGTGACTGCCTGAACTAGTTCCTATAATTTCCTTGACAAGATATCAAAGTTATCTGTCATTGCTTCCTTACATCTGAGAAAAAAGGACTGGCCCAAGGTCAGGTATTTGGCTTTGTATCTAAGACAGAACTGGGACACCCAGTTGTCTAGTTTCCAGCCTGGTGTCTTAATCACTATTCCAAACCGGCCCGTTAGAGTAATTGCAAAGTCCACATTTATCAAATCAAACTAAGTAATAAACAGGTATTAAGAACTTCAGAATTTGCTTAAAGATGGCATTGCTTTCAGAGACCAATTCATTCAACTGAAGATAATTCTCACACTATGGAAGAATTTCCTAAAAAAAAAAAATTATTTGTCTCTTCTTCTTTGTTAAAAAATGAATTAAGGTTCACCATTCAACCAGATCTTTTAAAATTCTGTCATGTTAGTATGTTTTGAAATGCGTTTTAATAATTTGATTTTAAAAAAATTATTAAGGTATCAGATGGAACAGCACAAAATAAATTAAATTGTGAATTATTGGGCTTTACATTCTGTAATATGTGTTAGCTCCAGCTGGTGAGCAATAATAGGATAAAGAAATGTATTTTTACAATAATAATTCTCATACTTCTCCGTTTGAAGCTCAATCAAAACATAGAAACCTAAATTGATATTTAAGTCAACTAGGACCAGCACCGGGCTACAGCATGCCAGCAACCGGGCCAGACAAACAAGCCAAACCCCACCCACGGGATGCAGGCAGCATATAAAACCACACCCCCTCCGGTCGCGTTCCTTTTTCCAAGGAACCGGTCCCTGGTACCCAAAAGGTTGGGAAGCACTGAACTAGGATGCTGTCTGGCTTTCACTTAGCAGAAATCTTTTTATATGTTTCAACCCATTCTGCTCTATTAGTGCTACCTTTCTGTAGGTTATTTCTTAAAATGTCAAACAATTATTTTTAAACTATGTTTACTTAAGAAAACATCTAGAGGTCTGTAAAATTGAGACAGTTCAGTTTAACCTTTTAAAATATTCCATAACTTTAGGCTTTTTGGTAAGCTTTTGAAAGTGGTTTGCTATTTCCTGATTTCTAGGCCTGGGAGAAAAAGAGAGTGAATGACCCAAGGTCGCCCATGTGACTTTGGGCCTATAGCTCATGGTCTTTGGGGTTAAAGCTCATGGTCTTCCAGTTTCTAGTCTGGTGCTTTAACCACTATAACAAATTGACTTGCATATGCTAATTATTGGTTTTAAACTGAATTTATAATGAGTGGCTCATTTAAAATATAGGCTTTCAAATATTGTGTAAGTCAACAATACTCCATATAAGTATTTAACACTATTAAGTCTTACTATGTCAGTAGGATCTATTTCCAAGTAGGATGCATATAATGTTAGTTAGTTAGGCTGCCAAATCCTTACATCTTACTTATTAAAGAACAAATTACATAAATCTTCTTTGGAAATAAATAGGTCTGAAATCCATTTATCACTTGCACTAAATATAACATCCTGGATGTTTCATATACTATTTCTTCCAGAGATCAAATTTAGGAAGATGAAATTTGAACTTCCACTGGATTTCATGATGAGTCAATAATGGAATGGATACATGATCCTGTAACATTTCAGGAAAGGAAGGATGTATGAATTCTGAGAATGAATTCTCTTAAATTCCTGTAGATCCTGCATACTTGAAATTATTAAATGGCTTCCATTAAAATCAGGATCTATATAAACAACAATTATCAGAGTCTAAGAAATAAATAAATTATTTTTATTTATTTATAGAAAAATAAATGGGTAAGCTTGCTTTACTTTTGAAGTGTTTTGATCTCTTTAATTAGTCAAATGGTATTCCGCCCAAATCAATGTCAATTATTGTATATTTCATATTCAGATAATCATCGACTTGTGGTCAAAATTGAGTCCAAAATTTATGTTGCTAAGACAGTGGTTAAGTGGGTTTTGCCCCATTTTACCCTTTCTTGACACAATTGCGAAGTGAATCACTGCAGTTGTCGAGTTAATAACATGCTTGTTAAGTGAATCTGGCTTCCCCATTGACTTGGTTTGTCATAAGGCCACAAAAGGTGAACACATGACACCAGGAAATTGTAGTCATCATAAATATGAGTCAGTTGTCAAGTGTCTGAATGTTGATTACATGTCCATGGAGATGCCACAATGGTCATAAGTGTGAAAAATGGTCATAAGTCACTTTTTCAGTTCCATTGTAATTTGGAATAGTCACTAAAGTAACTGCTGTAAAGCAAAGATTACCTGTACTTCAGTGGAACTAAAACATGAATCATATTTCATATAAAAAGAATATCAACATAAAATTCCGGCCACCACATTAAATAAATATTGCCAGATTATATATTAGTTAAATGCAATGTATAAACTTGTGTTTCTAAAATCATGATTACTCAAAGCAGTTCACAAAATAATTAAAATCATGTTAAAATGTTTTTAATGTATTTTTAAATTACACTTTTACCATTAACAAAAGTATTTCCCTAAAAATTCCATCTTAAAAACTAACTTTGAAGTACAGACCATGTGGTTTAGATTTTGGAATTTCATCCGAAGCTTTTTCTTATTGTGCACCTGATGAGAAGTTCTGAAGAAACTGAATGTTTACCCATATTATCTGTCATTTTTATTGGTCCTAGTAATGACCCAACTATGGATTTTTCATAGCTTTATGGATCAAAACAATTATGTATCTGTGCATTTGAATTTGTAGTTGCAACATGAAAAATATTTTAAGTTATAGTCAACATTATGTGGATGAATTTATGTACCTTTTTCATTTTTTCTCCTTTTTATCTATTCTATGTGTCCAAAATCTAGTCCAAAAGATTTCTTAATTATCCAGAGCCAGTTTGATTATCTGCAGCATGTGGAAGAAGGCATTAAAAACCATTGTGTTTGATATGCTCTTTTGCTACAATGAGTATAAATTCTAGTTTGCATTCTTTGTATTCAGTTTGTAATCTGTTCACAATATTTCCAGAAAAAAGTCTCTCTGGAATTATGTTTTTATTTTAAAACAAGAGCCTTTATTTTTCACAGAACAACATTGACTTTTGCTTTAACACTAGTTTGGATTCCGCCAATGTAATTTAGACCTGTAAATAAAATTACACATTTGTGCACTATTATTTGGAAAGAACCACAATTGACAACAGCAAAATATATTTCTGAATAAACCAGCTTAGTACCAGAAGTCATTCTAAATGCAACTATTTTTATACAAATAGCTTGTGAATCTGACAAAAAACCAAACCTGATGTCACAATCTTATGAGAATATATTTGTTTAGTGGGATTTTGTTCCTAGAGTAAGAGAATCCTGAAATTAATTTTTCACAGTTCTTTATTTGAGTATATTTTTAATGTCATGGATATACAATCTATCTGGAATGTGAAAAGCACCATGTTTGAAGAACTATTATGTTTCTAGAGGGACCAAATTTCACAAATAAAACAAAAAATTATTATCCGTAATTTTTATGATTTTGTTCTTAAACTTGATTCTGAATCCTCCTAGCAACACTTTATAAAAACATCAGTGAACTATCCAATGTTTTGAAAGGAAAGCATCTTAAAATTTGTACACTTATAAAGTTTATCAGTTTGGAAAGAGAAGATAGTATTGTTATTGTTCATTATAGTATCAATTTCCAAAGATTTATAACTTTATTGCAGCTTTAACCTAACTAAAACTCAAAAAAGGGAAAAGAATATGGTAGATTATTCCCATTCAGAAGTAGATCAGGCTTCAAGTTGAATTTTCTGTCACATAGTGAATAATCAGTACAAAAGGATTAATCATCTTTGTGATTATCTTTTTTAAAAAATCATTTTGAGGTGCTATCATTATTATTCAAATAAGTCAAGTGTGTTTTTAGTATTTAGATCAAATTGAGTATAAATGTCCAAAGCAATAATACTTACACTTCTTTATAAATTAGTGTTATTGTTTATTTTTTATGTTTATATCATTACATATGACTAATATATGTAATCATACAGAATAATAAAATGATTATAATTATAAATATAAAAATCAGTGCATGCATGATTCTAGATTTTTTTATCATGTATGCCTTATTTTATTTTGTATGTTCTATTTTGTTTTATGAGGTAAGTTTTATGTAGTGAGTAGGATGTAGTCTGTGTCATTGATCTATAACAATTTGAATTTGAAAAGCAAATCGTTAAAGACAAATACCATTGAAATGGATTGAATTATATTATTATATTATAAAAAATTATATAGCTGCTCATCTTGAGCATGCAACTATGAGGTGAGCAAAATAGAAAAAAAATAAAAAATTCTAACCCATTAGATATTACATATTTTTTTTTAAAAGAAAATAATCAAAGCCCTAAAAAAGTGTTATCAAAAAGTGTTATCAAAAAGTTTTATATCTATGGGATTCAATAGGGGACAAAAGGTCAATTTGAACCACTTTTGGGAATGTAAGAACGTCAAAATATCTTGGGACAAAGTATTCTATGTAACTAGTTTTGAAACACATAAAGAAAGCTCCCTTGATCCCACAAGATGATAATGTTTATAAGGGAGAAGATCTAGAGCAGTGGCCCCCAACATTTTGGGCACCAGGGACTGATTTCATGGGAAAAGGTTTTTCAGTAAACCAGAAGGGGCATGGTTTCGCATACTGTCTCCATCTTGTGAATGGATCTTGTCTAGTTTGTGCGATTTGGATGCTGGCATGTTGTGGACCAGTGCCAGTCCATGGACTGGGGGTTGAGGATTCCGATATAGAGTGCACCTAGATATGGTACAATAGATATAAACATTTAAACCCTTAAAGAAAGATGGTCGCATAGGTTTCTGATAAACTATTCTTCATTATAGAGTTTTTCCAATCTCTTTTTATTGTCTTAATTTATTATCCAGAGATGCTACTCATACTCTTAACATTTGTTGTTCTGATGAAATGCTATTTTAGTTTCCTAGTATTTTACAACTTTTCTAAATTCAGAAAATCTGTTCTAATATATTTAGAAAGTCATGTGTTTAATCTAGAAAGGTTACCTCTAGATTCTTAATGCCACAGAATTCTGGCACAGTCTACCCCTTGCTCATTCTTTGTTGAAACTAGTGAAATATATTCTATCAAGTCAATTTGTCACCTTTTTCATTCCAATTCATATTATTTCACTTGGATAGGTACACAGGCAGTTCTTGACTTACAACCATTTGTTCAGTGACCATTCAAAGTTACAGTGGCACTGAAAAAAGTGACCTATGGTCATTCCAGCATCCTCATAATCATGTGGTCAAAATTCACATGCTTGCAACTGGTTCATATGATCACTTTTTGCAAATGTCAGACAGGTAACATCAATGGAGAAGCCATATTCACTTATCAACCATATTACTAACATTAGAATTATAGTGATTCACTTAACAACTATGGCAAGAAATGTCATAAAATGGGACAAAATTAACAGTAACAGAAATTTTGAGCTCAATTGCCATCATAATTGAATTACCTGTAGCATGGACTATAGGCTTTTGAAATTTGGTGAGAAACATGAGTCTTTTTATATAATCACTTAGGTCTCCTTGAGATCTAACTTTACTCTTCAGCCAGGACAATCAACATATTTCTACAGTATGAAGGCATTTCATAGGCATGCTTAAAAATTAGATGGCCTATTCAGAAATTTGTAATTCTCTAAACTCCATTTATCAGAAGCTATTTTGGGGATGTAATTTGCTTACTTTATCCCTTTAGAGAATTGGCCACCATCTCATCTTATCTCTTTTTTAAAAAAAACACTTTTTCTAGACAGCTGGCACATTTCCAAAGAAAACACTGGGCTGCAGGCATCAATTTGTTTTTGTTTTTTATTTAAGTAGGAACTATTATTGTTATGTCAGTTTCCTTCAAGGCAAGTACAACTTGCCAAAGAGTATATATGGGTAGGACTCAATCTTTATTGTATTTCACGAATGATAGTTATTTCAAATAGTAATGTCATTTAGGCTAATTCTGAGATTCTCTTAACTGGATTCAAATCCAGTAGCTTCTCTTCCCATGGTTCCTTCTGTGACATGATAGCCTACCCTTCTTTTTCTACATAGTTTTGAATGCCAGTTGCTTATTTACATTTTTTGCATTTCTGATCTGGGAAAAATAGATAATAATAAACCTTGACCCATGTGTATTATTTGAAATAAAGACAATTGGAGACTTCTGGTGGTTCCGCAGACGCTGCAAGTCAGATTCTTCGGGTCAGTCAGTCCCGTGATCGCATTAGCTGCTTTGACAGCCAAAAATCAGCTGTCTGGCGACTGGAAAGCCTTTCCCCCGGGAAAAGAGGGAAAGGTGAGCAGCCAGTTCTGGGTAGAGCTCCCCTAGGGCCCCTGAATTTATTCCTGGGGCTGAAAGGGTGAGAGCTCCCCAGAAAGATCTGGCAGAAGCTCCGCATCCGGGACGATTCTGCTATAAGCAGAAG
>JANHFO010009237.1:134611-145560 GCA_032468095.1 Pareas carinatus | reverse complement strand
TTTATGTTTTCTGTACACCGCCCTGAGTCCTTCGGGAGAAGGGCGGTATATAAATCTAAATAAATAAATAATAATAAATAAATAAATAATAAAACATGGATTCTGATCCAGCATTGGTAGCACTGTAATGAAGAAGGTTCTCTTTTTTTCGATTAAAGACTAATTGTAAGAATATAATACAAATGTATTTCTTAATTTATAAATATAGCCATTTTAGATGCTAAATCCAAACGTGATCAGAAATCTTTCTTAAAAATGATAAAAGAAACTGCAACACTATTGAGATTCTTTATAATAAAGGCACCTCATCATTCAATCAAGACGAAACATTGGAAATGTTGCTAAGTCATTTTTCTCAAGTCTCATCAGGAAGTTCTATCTAGTTGAATCAAAAACTCTCTACATTATGCACATGCTGATGTGGTAGGGGTGCTTTGGATCTTAATTATTATAAAGAATCAACAATTCTTCCTGTTCTCATATTTGTTGGCTGAGAGACATTGGGAAGAAAAAAAATAAACAAGATTAAGGATAGGAGAAAAGAGTGGCCTCTTGATGGAGAGCTTCTAATGCAAAACACAACTCCTGAAACATTTTACGTTCTATGGTAACTCTAGACTATTTGCCAGACATGGCATGAAAGATGTCTAATTTTTCTAAGTTACTGCATGCTATGCCTCTGGATATATGCCCAGGACCTGTAATTAAGATTTAGTATAGGTTGGCTTCATTTTTAAGCACACATCTGGAAATAAAGCCACAGATGCTGAAAAACTTCCTGCTGATAAAAAGAACAACAGAGGTCTTCCTGGCAACACCACCATGTCTGAGGCCTGCCTGGAGTATTTCATCCTAGTTTTTTCATTCAGTTCATGTTTCAGTTTTTACATATGCATAGCGCTGAAACTAAGCCAGGGCTTTACAACTTAATCTAGGATCATTTGAAGTTGTTACACCAACAACAACAGCTTATTGCTAAAAAAAAAATTGATTGTTTTTAGAGTGATACAGGATGATACACAGGAACACAGACACAACTCAGGAATATCAAACAGTTCGGATCCCACAAAGAAACTGTGTATGGGGGAGTTACTGGCAGAAAAACACTACCTGTCAGTGCCTCCTTAAACAATCTGCATCATTTCTTCAGTTCACAGGATAACTCCACAAGGCTAAAAGAAAATGTGTTCCACACTGTAGTTACATTCTATTTTCACCTCCTTAATACCTCCTTAAATAAAACACACATTTTTTTAGAAGTTATAACTATACACAACCATTTGACTTCTTTTGAAAAACATTCAGTCCTCACACCAAACAATATACTGCTCACCTCCGTCTTCCTATCAGCATTTGCACTTCTAAAAATCTTCCTCTATTCCACCATATCTATTAAAATTCAACAGTATCAAATTCATGCACTCATCCATTTGATCTATTTTGCAGCATTAATATATAGCTGACAATTAGTCACTCCTTTTTCCTGTCAATCACAGCCACACTGACCTTTAATGTAGTCTTATTGTATCACAGAATCTATTCATTATTCACTGCAAAACTACCACTTGTCATTTGTTATCAATTAACAACACTGCATTTCTGGTTGAGAAAAGCACACATATCTTCTCATAATCATCCAATTCACCTGTAACACTACATTCATTCCTTACACATTTATCCATATTTACATTAAACTAAGGAAAATGACACACCCTTGCTTTACTCCCTACTTAATATTGCTTCAACAGTTCTGTAAAATCATCATCATCATCACCATCATCTCATATAAAACAAATTAAAGAAATTTCATAAAATAATCCATTATAATAGGAAACAAAAGACTAAAAACAAGCAGAGTAAAATTTAAAACTTCCACAAATAGTTATTTAAATTTGAAACATAAAATACATTTTTTGTGTCTAGATGGAAACAAAATAAATGGAAACAAGTTAAATTTGAAAAAAATATTATTAAAACAACCTTTATTTTAGAGGTGAAATTCTCTTAGGAAATATTCTCCAAGTATTTGCTTGAAAGATTTCTTTTTCATTATTTATATATGTTCAAAAATATGATTCATAGATGATACAATTATGATATAATTATTCTATGCACTCATTTTTCTCCATAGAGAAACTGCCATTTGAAAGGAGAATGTTATAGTTGCCCAAAACATAAAATGTGGTATCAGCTACAATCAAGGAATAAATACCCTGAAACACCTTTATGATAACTGACTATTACAAAAGGTTTGTGTCTTGCTTATTTCATGTATGACTGTAATCAACTGGAACTCTCTATATGCAATGCTGATTAAGCTTTTAAAAGTAACTTTGTGAGTGAAATAAATGACCAGCTGAATTTAAGTTATGGTATGACAAATCCAAGAAAACCCTCATAAAGTAAAAGCAATGTGTAACCCATCATAATTGACAGAAAAATTGCTAAAAGTCAACTAAATCAAACACATTAAACACCCATTTTGAAAAGAAAATATGAATTGTCTCTTAAAAGGAATTTTGTTTGAATATAAATATCATGCATTTTATTTTTAAAATATTGCAATGTTCTTAGAATTATTCTGATTACTAAATATAATTCAAATGCAACATATATAGATTTATTCTATCTTCAGACCAAATGATATAATTTCATTCTTAAATTACTAGTTTTGGAAAAATAGTAGGAAAAGACTATATTTAATTTAATTTTTCTAGGAAACCATAACTAGTTTCAGTAGGATAATAGAATACTAGGTTAGAAAATTTTTTAAAAGTTATGTTAAAAAAATTTAAAATTGTTTCAATATAGAACTAAAGAAGTACTTTGCTAAGAAACTGTAAACAGAAAATGAACACATTTGCCTTTATATTAAACCCCCCAAAATGGTTTTTTCCATTACTGTAGTTAAGTAGCCAATTTTCATACAGTCCATAAAGTATAATACTAAGTGTTTAAATAGGCTATATATTTTTTCTTCCTTCCTGCAAGAGGTGATTTAGTTGTTACATAAATAAATCTGCCAAGAACACGCTTCAAAACTTCTAAAATATCTTTTTTATATTTCCTGAGAGGTACACCTGTTCTTGTTTAGATTTCCTTGCTTCCGTTTCTATATTTATTTTTAAATTGGTTTAAAGAGGTATGAAAATATTAATCTAAATGATGATTCATATTTTCAAATACCTATAGCAAGCTTAGCAATGCTTGACAGAAATAAAAATAAATGTAAAAGAACAAAGACACTTAAAATAGATATACTAACATCCTGAGCAAATGCCAAAGAAATGAAATCATATGATTAAACCATTCAGCAATGCTTGCTGTATAGGTAAGCATTTTCAGACTTCCTTACCTAGTAGCTTCAGCTGAAATATTATTCTAATAAAATGCTTTTTAAAATATCAAATGCATTATATCATGATAAAGGACCACAAAACCTTTAATTATATAGATATTTTAAACTGCCATTCATCTGGAAAGTTGCATTATTTAAATTATATTCTTATGTGAATAAAAATAAGAAATAAGAAATAAATAAATATAAATTTATTTCCTACTAATAACAGCACTATGTGATACGTAGCAATACAGAACCATGAGCCATGTTCAAAAACTGAAATCTTTCTATAACTGAATTTAAAAATTATAATAAAAAATTCTTCTTATCCTTATGGGTGTTGTATGTGTTGGCTGTTCACCGTCCTGAGTCCTTTGGGAGAAGGACGGTATATAAATTAAATTGAATTGAATTGAATTGAATTGAATTGAATTGAATCGAATCAAATCAAATCAAATCAAATCAAATCAAATCAAATTTAAATAAATAAATAAATAAATAAACAAGCAAATAAATAAATAAATAAATAACTATCAATTCTTGTATCAGAAGTCAGAAAGAAGTTTGAAGGTTTGGTGCAATATTTTAGCTGTTCCTAAATCCATCCAGATTTAATCCAGATGTATGTGTGTGTGTGATATTTGTTGTTTCTATCATAATTATTTTGTGTTATACAAGTAGTCTTGACTTATAACAGTTGATTTAGTGACTGTTTGAAATTATAATGGCACTGAAAAAAAGTTTTCCATACTTATGATCACTGCAACATTCCTGTGGTCACATGATCAAAATTCATCTGCTTTGCAATTGACACATATTTATGATGGTGGCGCTCTCCTGGGATCATGTGATCATGTTTTGTAACTTTCTTACAAGTTAAGTCAATGCAGTGATTTACGTAATAGCTGTGGCAAGGAAATTCATAAAACGTGACAAAATTCACTTAAATGTTACTTAGCTCAGAAATTTTGGGTTCAATTGGAGTCATAAGTTGACAACTAACTGTACTTTGAAAGGTAGGAAATTATTTTTCAGTTTGTGCAATTGTGGGAGTCTAAAGGACCTATCCTGAACCTGATCCAAAGTCCTAAACATAAAAATTGAATGAAATATTAGAAATCTCCAGGCCCTATATTTAAGAAGTAATAGAACAACAAATTCATTTTAAAATGCAAGGGCATTAATATAATGAGAAAGATTAAGTATAGTAATAATAGATTTCTTTTCAGTGCAATGATACTCATTATATTCCATATAACTTGCAACTTAGATTAAAATTCTACATAGAAATAAGTAAATTTCACAGAGATTGACAAAATTTACAAACACATATGTAAAAAGTTATTAATTCTATTCACTTAAGCATAAGGCTTATACTATATTGCTAAAGATGGAACATTTTATTTCAGGAGTAAAATGTACAGGATATTTTACAAAGGGTTTTTTTTTGACATCTTAAATGTACGACAGCATGTTAGAAAGGCATCTATTAAAATACTGAGATATTCTGGATTGTTGTTGCTCACTACTTGTAACAGAATATATTTCACTGAAGAATTTCATGTCTTCTGGTAAAATAGACAAGCGGTTTTCAATTTTCCCTGCTGTTTATCCTCCACATTGATGCATACATGATATATATCAAAATAATTAAAAAATCCAATTATTTTTTCATTTTTAATTTTGCAAAGAACTGAAAGTTCCATCGCATTGAGCTAAGCCAGTAATATTTTGTACTTTATTTTAGCCATGAGCTATTACCAGACCAATGACAGAATCAGAAAAGTTAAATACTCTCTAGATTTAAAAAATACTATAGTATACAAACTTTCTTTGCAATAATCAAAACTCTTGTGCCAAGAAGAGAGCTGTAATCTTAATAACTACATACATTTTACTTTCTTTTTTGAGTCCAATTTTATTCACTAAATGTATACTTCCTGAGGAATAAAGTATTACAGCACTTTTACAAAGAATAAAATTCATACTTGACTATTCAAATTTCCTAATAGTTTTTGATATTTCAACAAGCACCTCCTAAACCAGGCCTGTAGAAGGGAAGAGAGCAGCCTGATCGCTTAAAAATAATTGTGGGCCACAAAGAAATAGCTGGCTCGTCAATCAGCTAGCTGGCAGCTTGAGCACAGCAGCAGTAATGGAGCCATTAGTGAAGCCTGGAGATGTTGAGGACCCTTGTGAGTATGCCTTTCAAGATGGAAGTACTAACAGAAATCTAGACCGCTGTGTCATATCCTTTACTGTAGCAGCAACATTTCATGGCAATGGATTAGTTTAGATTAGACCATGCAAGGCTTCTTAGTGGACCTATGCAGTTGATAGGCCATATGTTGTATAGGCCTGCCCTAAATACATTTAGTTCGACCTAAAGACTTTTAAGACTAAAAGCTTAGCTGTTCGTCCCTTTTCCTTTCAAGACTGCAATTTAACTAAAATAAAACTGGCTAATAACTATTTTGTCTTTTGTTCCACAATTACTTGCCTGAGTTTTAACGACAAGAAAACGTAATCAGAGTTACTTTTCTCAAGATCCATGTAAGCATGCAAAAAAAAAATGTATTCAATTTTTATATACCGTGTTTTTCCGAAAATAAGACACTGTCTTATATTAAGTTTTGCTCCCAAAGATGCGCTATGTCTTATTTTCAGGGAATGTCTTATTTTTCCACCGAGAACTTCCTGTCTGCTCCGGCTGCACTGGAGGGGAGGCCTTATTATCGGGGAGGTCTTATTTTCACGGGATGCCTTATATATCAGCGAGAGGCAAAACTGTTAGTAGGTCTTATTTTCAGAGGATGTCTTACTATCGGGGAAACAGGGCAGTTAACAACATTAAAGCAATTAAAGCTTTATAACAATTAACCCATATGGAAAAGTTGCATGATGATACAACTAATGAAAATTAAGGCATATATGCATGGTGGTGGAGAGCTAACAATGCAAAATCGCTGTTTGGGATTTTTCAGTTCTTTATTAAGAAAGGGGTTAGTATCTTATTAGATGTGACCAGATAGTTGCATTTTTTTTATCACTTTCTAATTTTAAATTTTCTATATTTAAATCAGACTGGCTTTATTTAACCATTTTGAAAAATCCAACTATTAATTTCTTTTGCTAGTCAGCTTTGCTTTTACTATCCCAGGGCGCTGGGGTTTGTTTCAGTTCTTTTGGTGTGGAAATTCACCGTACTGTCCAACAGGTGTGAGCATAGGACGATTCCTTCAGCTGCACTCATTTCCACTTTCTGACTATTTTATCTCAATAGCTGAACCAAAGTGACTTCTGGGTTTCCTGGAAGCCCTCTACTTCAAAGAGACAAATAGTGATTTGTTTATTTCAAAGGAAATTGAGACCAGTTAGTGATGACAGATTTATTAGTTATGTGAACATCTCTCTCACACACACTCATACTGGATGGAATAGATTCTAAGCAGAAATTCATAACAAAAGATGAGAGTTTTTATTACCAAAACTCAATCATTCAGAATTCTCATACTATTATAGCAACATAACACCATGAATGCTGAAAATCACCCTTTACGTTTATATAATTGGGTCTATTTTACATATCACTGAATATTATATTAAGTTATCATGGTTTAGCTAAAAGCTGGCAACAGACAAGTCTCTGATCATTTTAGAAATTAAAATGCTCGAGGTAATTTGAAAATCCACAGATACAAGGGGAGTACTTAGATTCTAATCTATTAAAATATACTGATAATTCCTACTGCTTGCAGAATTATAAAGGGGGATGTTACAAGGAGAAATCTATCAATTAGGATACTAAAATTCATAGATAAATCAAACACTGTCCCTGATGAGACTAAGACTACAAATATAAAAAAGCAAGCAGACCCAGTAGTTCTTAAACATAAAATAAATGTATTTTGTAATAAAACAGAACAAGTCCTTTTTCAGTGATTTTTTTTTTATAAATAAGTTTTATAAAACTTGTGCAGCCTGCAGAAAACATAATGACTATTCTAATAGCTATATCACTGGAAAAAGGCAAAGGAATCATAGCAGCGTCAGCAAGTTTGGCTAAATGCTGATTTTCCATTATATATGAAAGATTTGATTGCAGCAGGCAGTGAAATCCAATCAGGAAATAATCTTTGATCCAGATTAATTTTGATTTAAAACTCGATGTCTCAGCCAAACATCTGTAAAACTGGTCACTTGGAAAATATATGTTACTTTCATCAGAGTTTTGAAAAAATAGTATTGCATCATATCTATAGACAGAATTAATAATGAATAGTATCGGTATCTTACATAGATAGAAACCCATGCTAGACTTAACATTCAAATATATTTCTCCCTTATTTTTTTCTTGGTCCTTCAATTCAACATTGACTCCTGGTGACTGCCTTGACTTGTTCCTGCACTTTTCTTGGCAATGTTTTCAGAAGTAGTTTGCGATTGCCGTCTTTCTGGGGCTAAACAAGAATGACCCAGCCAGTGTTACTTAACTGACTTGGTGCTGAAGGCAGACCTAGAATTCAGGTTTTTCTACTCTTGGCCCAGTGCTTTAAGCACTAAGGTACTTAAAACACCAAAGTGACTCTCCCCCTGATCTTTTTACTGTTCTTTAAGAAACGCCCAAGATTTACCTGGTACCTTTAACTATTACATCAAACTGACTCTTTTATCTGACTGCTAGGTATAACATAAGCTCTCATTTTTAGAACTGCAGATTTGTTTAGAGGTGACTCTTCATGATCACATTTGTGATTCATTGAACACTAACCAGCTAACAATAAGAACGAACAATCTGAGTGTCCCTGAACAGCAGGGATTCAAACTCTCCCTTTCGAGTTGGAGCATAAAGGATGCTAGTTTGGCTTTTTTTAAATCAAAAAAACTTTGCTGGTAAACAGACCACTTTGTTTGAACTTACTTCATTAGGACAAGTCAAATAACAGACAAAATGTGCAAGTGCCAGAGAAACCAAAATATTTAACCTGTCAGGTACAAATAACCAGATCTACATAAGAAGAGTTCAATTAGCTGTTTTTATTGCTCAGGTCTATTCACAGGAATCTTCTTAGACAGGTGGTTTGCAGCTAGGTAATTCAAAGGTAGGGGTCAGAATTTGTCCTTTTGTACCAGACTAATTTCCTATTTTTGACTCCTCCCTCTTACTCTGTCAGTCTCTTTCTCTCTCTCTAACTTCAACTAAGGTTGCGATCTTTAATTTTATTTGAATTTTATTAAAGTGCTTTTTTGTGATTTAGCTAGCTTCTGCTTTTCTATTTGGAGACTAATTTTGAGAAGTAGATGCTCAATTCAGAAAACAATTATAGTCATGTACTTTAAATTTAAAAACTAAATTTAAAATCTTAGGGAGCTCTGCAGTGCCGTGAATGTAGACAACAGCAAATGCAGTTGGAAGCTAACAAATGTGCTGAATTAGTTTAGTGGGTCAGGCTAAAAGTATCTGACATAAATATTGAATCTAAATGGTATTGTTTCAGCTTTTCTAATTTCTTAAAGATAAGGCAAAAAAAAATTGGCCAAAGCTGCTGCTTGTAATTCTGGCAGAGATCTTTTCCATTCATTAGAATATAAATATTTAAGTAATTACTTAAATTCCACTGCTCCTTGGGTGTTTTTTTTTACATAACTATCTTCTCAGTAATTTAATATAAAGAAATGAATATAAACAATATCACAAAAACAATATTTCAGATTTCATGGTCTTTCAGATACTGCTATACATTTATTCTTTCCTGCCTAATATCCAAGAGAAAATTTAATGCATACATAGGCGGAGTTACAAGTCTTCCAAAATAAGTATTTCAGAGGTGCACAGACTGATAGAAACAGCTTATGTGTGTGTCGTTTAGCAAATGATGGAATAAGAAAATAGAGGTCTGTACAGACTGAAAATCAACATGTAACTGAGAGGCCACTGAAAGTCTGTTAAGGAACAGCAACAAATAAGAAACAGTGCAATCTGTGAGCTGGTGTGTTTGAGAAATAGGATTTGTTTGTCAAAAAGGAAATGCATAAAGCAAATAATTTTAACTGCTTAAAAATCAAATTATGATGGTGGATAAGATTGTAATTAGTAGTGTTTAGTAAATATTTATGATTTGAATAGAATAATATTTAAGGTTTTTTTTCTTTATTTGGCACTTTTCATATGGACAAGATTCCTGAAGCTCTTAAACATCTGTGAAATCCTTTTATTGTATTTGGAAAATATCATGATTTACTATCCTAGGCTGATACTCATAAGATTATTATTTTATTTCACAAGCGTGCCATGAAATTTGGCTTTTTATAACTAAGATTAATTTAGCATTCATAAAAATTAAGTGATTTATACATGGCTAGATGAAGGTTAGCTTAGACAAAAACCTGTAAAAATATCTCCAAAGGAATTGTGTAAATGCAACTCAATCATGGCACCTATTTTCCCCTTCAATTCATTCCTAAAACAGAAGTCTTTGAAACTGAGCTTTTATTTTTTGCCAAATTGTATAGTGGATTTCTGAAATGAGTGCAAACGGAAGATGCCTTTGGGATTAGTAGTAGACAAGTCAACATTTAATTTATATGCTCATTTCAGCTAAACCTAAATACAGTTTCTGATCGATCTTCTCTTGGGACCTTCACAAAGACCTACTTGGGCACGATCAGGGTGGCTAAGAAGAATTACTTCTCCATTTTGATTGCATCCACAGATAACCACCCCGCCGCCCTGTTTGGGGTGGCCTGCTCTCTCTTTCATTTGGAGGGGCAGGACGACCTCTTGCAGGGTTCGGCGGAGGAATTTAGAGGTTATTTCCAGGACAAGATTGCGCAGATCCGGGACGGTTTGGACTCCGACTGGGTTAGCCCAGACGGAGTGACGGATGCCGGTCTTCAGAATATATTCTGGGATGAGTTTGATGCTGTTGCCTCCGAGGACATGGACAGGATCCTGAGGAGACATAAGGCAACCACATGTTTACTGGACCCGTGCCCCTTCTGGTTGGTGCTGGTCTTCCGGGAGGTGACATGAGGCTGGCTCCAGGGCATTGTGAATGCTTCTTTGGAGGAGAGTATCATACTGGCCGTCTTGAAAGAGGCAATGGTGCGGCCCCTACTCAAGAAGCCTTCACTGGACTCAGCTGTTTTAAATAATTATTGTCCTGTCTCCAATCTTCCTTTTGTGGCAAAGGTTGTAGAGACTGTGGTGGCCTGACAGTTCCCCCCGCATCTGAATGAAACTGTCTATCTGGATCCACTCCAGTCCAGCTTCAGGTCTGGGTTCAGCATGGAGACGGCATTGGTCACATTGGTGGATGATCTCTAGAAGGCCCGGGATAGGGGTTGCTCCTCTATCCTGGTTCTATTAGACCTCTCAGCGGCTTTTGATACCATCGCCCATGGCATCCTGCTGCATTGGTTGGGGGCGGGGGTTGTGAGTGGGAGGCACCGTTTTGCGGTAGTTCTCCTCCTACCTCTCTGACCAGTCGCAGACAGTGTTGGCAGGAGGGCAGAGGTTGACGCCGTGACATCTCATGTGTGGGGTGCCACAGGGGTTAGTCCTCTCGCCTCTCCTGTTCAACATGTATATGAAGCCGCTGGGTGAGAT
>JANHFO010009237.1:120233-134511 GCA_032468095.1 Pareas carinatus | reverse complement strand
GAGAAGAGAAGAGAAGAGAAGAGAAGAGAAGAGAAGAGAAGAGAAGAGAAGAGAAGAGAAGAGAAGAGAAGAGAAGTGTAAACACTGTATAATGTCTTGCTTATAATATGAAAACCCTTTTTTCAATCCCAGCTATTTAATTTGAAACTACACTTGGCCTTAACCTTTTCAACCTTAAGTCAAGATTTTCCCCTTTAGTCAGGTTTTTAAAATATATTTATTAAAAAAATTGCCTGGTCCAACCCATGATAATTGAGAAAAATCCTGTGATTCTTAAAATAAAACTTTCCATTTCAAAGATAAATCATTGTGAAGAAGCTAATTTTCTTTTCAGTAAAAACAATGCATTAAATAATTAACATTTGTTTCCTTTTTCATTAAGCTTAAAACTAGCTGCCTGCAGAATGGACCGCTTTTATCTGGTTTGATTCTTTAAAATAAATCTGAAATCATCTTTATTTTAAACTGATTAATATAAAATTAAATTTTGCATGAGACAAGCCACAATCTACTACATTATTGTCATAGCAGTTATGATTCCAAAACACTATACTATAAAACTTCTCTTTCTCTCCCTCCCTCCCTCCCACCTTCCCCCTCCCCCATGAACAGGAATCTTTGACTACATTGGGAAACTGCTTTTTAATTTGGAGGCACTTCATAAACAGCTTGTATTTGATTCTGGTGTCCACCATTTAGACCAGCAGAATAAAAGATATTAGGGCCTGCACTGCCAATATTAACCAGGAACCAAACGCTCAACTTAAATGATCAAAACATTTCCTATGGAAATTTTCCCGTTTTAGTAGAGGAACATTTCCCATGTCCTAACCAAAGTTCAGTTGCTTTTTAGTAGAGTTGCTTTTTAAGAAATAAGAACCTCAAGTCCCAATAGGCATCAGGCATGTTGATAATGAAACCTAGTATCGTTAACAAATTAACTCTCTCCAGAAGAAAATCACAAAGAATTCTATTTGCTTATTTACACTTAGCAGCATGCTGAAAGGTTTAAGAACTTTGATGAATCAGTTATATTGCTACTTTTGAAAAGATATACAGGTCATTTTTCTTACTGAAATGTTTTGGAGAGTAATTAGAAGTTTCTAAAAGCAATGAATTCATATTGTTAACACACATTTATCAAATCATTTTCATGTATTTCATTGAATGTACATGTTTTTTTCAAAGGCATTTCTTGGAAAGTACCCTAAATATTTATAAAATAATCCATCAAACATTACTTCTGGACAATCTCTATCCATTGGGGGTAACACAGGACTACTATATTAAGCCTACCTCAATATAGAAAACTGTGCATCGATTATACTCAGACAGGATTACAAAATTATAAGTCATTTATCTAAAATGGTTTAAGCATGTAAATACTGTCTTTGACCTTTAAATCTGGAATAGCAACATATATTACAACAGAACTGAGAATTTTAGAAAATCTTAGTTTTTTGGGGGGAAAATAAAACATATCTAAAAATGTATTCGGTTCTTTTTAATTTTGTTATTCATAGAGATATCATTAAGTATTTCAAGAAGTAATCCAAAATAAATCCTAAAATCTTTTTAAATTTCAATCATTTTATTAAACTGATGTAATTGACCCTAACCTTAATTGGCCTTGAAGCCTTTTATTTAAGTTGGGACTTCAGGATCAGAGATTTGTGGTAGCTAATTGCCTATGTGGTTTTGTAAATATAAACTGTAGCATCACATGAAACGAAGATGAGAATGTATTATCAGCCCAAGAAAATAATGAAGATAGACATACACATGATATTTTGGAATTCCAATAACAGAGCAGATGGTAAAAGAAAGGAGAAAGAATCTATCTATCTATCTATCTATCTATCTATCTATCTATCTATCTATCTATCTATCTATCTATCTATCTATCTATCTCTAATTTTCTATTTTAAACCACTTATCTCCCTTTAGAATTGTCAATTTTACTTGATTTAAATTCATTTGTGAAATTTAAGATTTTTATTATAAATATTACACAAGAATCTTGAAATAAAAAAGTGAAATTATAGGCAATATGTGCCACTTCAAATGAAAAATTGTTGTTGGATTTTTTTGCTTATATTGTATTATCTTAGAGAAAGTGATATATTTGGTCAGAACAAGCTTTTGGCAACCAAATACAAGCAATTGTCTATTACGTTTTGATTTTCTACTGTGATATTATACTCCCCTTTTCTTGGTTTCTGTTATATCCTGTTATATACAAGGAAATCCTTACTGTGCATGAGACATCAGTATAAGACAAAGTATTTGTTCATCTTTCTGTGAGTTTCTTTTCTATGCAGAGACATAATTAGAGGTCTCTAGTTTCTAAGATCACCTACTTTGACATCCACTTTCAATGTAAGTTATCAGTCTAGGAGTATACTCAGAGAATAGATTTGCCCACAGGAATAAACAGCAGCAGAAGCAACTCAAGGTATCCTCAGACTGAAGTTATCAGATCTGAATTGCAAAAATCTGGACAATGACTAAGCAAATGACTAGCCTTCAGCCATAGTATATACTGAGGCTATCTGCAATTACTTACCTGAACACTGTTTCCATTTTTGCTCCACCCACAAACCACAATGTCACCCTGCACAACTGTCTAGATTTCTGTATGTGACCATGTTGGCCCTACAGCAGAACAAATAATATTTTTTTTAAGTATCAAAGGCCTAGCCAGAGGCCCTACACCTAAGGACAGCAATGAGGTTGCCAGACCTACCTTTTTAACTCTCTTTCTATATAGCATCTATGCTAATGTTTTAGCAAAGCACAAACATATTGATATTTATATTGTAAGCATTTTACAAATAATTCAGCACCAGAGATTACAGTACTGCAGAAATAATTAAAGAATATTTCCCCTATATTTTCTTCTCAACAACTGTAAATAAATACTTAAGTATCTTGTGAAACATTTTCTTGGTTTATTGAAGTTATGAAATATTTTTTTCAATTAATGCACTAATCCAATTAGTTGCTGATATGGCTTTGCATCTTTTATTTTAAATATATGTATTAAATGCAAAAATGATACAAATATGGTAAATATTATGCAGTTCCATAAAAATATTCATATATGTAAATAAATATAACCTATCATAATATAAGCAGAAACATTTGACATATAAAAATATATGGGTATGATTATCTTAAACCTGATATTTTTCATTTTATACCCTTATATTGAAAATATTGTTCAAAAGTATATAGTTTATACTGTATAAAAAGATTAAAGATACCTATTAATGCCAAGGTGGGTTTATAGTGTAACTTTATATTGGTAAATTAGGCATACTGCATTTTTATTTGAAAAACATGAGCCTGATTTAAGCCTGAGTTAAGACCAACTCTCAATCAAAGTTTTATAGAATTAGTTCCAATATTTAATTTATCACACAGCAATCTACTGAAATTAATTTTTAATTATCTAGGTATTTAACCTTTAATAAATTTTAAAGGAAATTAATATTCCTGTTTAATATTTATAAAGATTTCTTTTAATTATTACATTGCACTGTTCTTACATACTGCATTATGCAACATTATTACCCTTAAAAGACAACCATTAGGGCTCTAGAATATAATAATTACTTTTATTTGATCCATAGATTATTATAATTCAAATAAATCCCAATTTATTTTTCTTTCAGGTCTTTAGCCTGTCACTTTATTTTGTCAATTACAAGGAAACAATTATAATAAAAAATTAAAATATTGTAATTCTAAATTTCTTAATCTAATTAAAATTAAAAATTCTAAATTGATCAAATATGGAAAATTCAAAAAAACTTATATTTTTAAATTCGTAGTAGAAAATTCAGCTTTCTTCTAATTTTTATTCACAGGTAAAAATCCTTCAGGTTTCTGTCTAAGCTGCTTTATCCCATCCTATAGCATGTGTGTGAAGATTAGTGAAAATCTGTGTGCATTTATACAAATCTATTTCTTACCTTTAGCAGTGTTATAATGAAACATCCTTCATCCAGGACTGCCTGAAGATTTCTTACCCATTTAAACACTTTTATAGAAAAGTATATTTTGTAACATTTTTAAATGACATTCAAATCAGCTTTTCAGTTTCTCTTCCTAAACTACAAGACAGAGTACAACAAATTTCAAAATGAGTAGGACTCAAATATTTTGCATTAAACTGTCAAGGAAGTACATTTCTATATAACAGTCCTAAGAATTCAGATATAACTATGGAGAGTTTAGCACTTTTAATTTTCAAAGTAGACCATGACTTGATCAAAACTTGGAATTCTTTTCTTAATAAATATATATACTGTAATATATATGAATACAGACATACATACACACATATACACAAATGCATAGGTACATACACACTCAAATAAAAACAAGTTTAAACATGCATTGAAAAAGTACAAATATAAATCAAAAGTATCAAACTAAAGATTATAAAACAAATATCATGAAATTAGTGTGTCATTAAGTTACATGAAGTAATTATACTTAGAGCAGAAACATACAGGCACTCATATTTCTACACATATACTTCCATTTGATTGTTTTTATATACTTTTTGAGGCATAGGCATTCATTTCTACAATTTTATTTGAAAAGAATGGTTTGAATATTTGCGCAATCAGTCTTCATTCTATAAGTCTAACCAAATTAAAACTACAGACTTCTCAGAAATAGATTCTATCTCAACTCTACCAGTGTTCCATAAATACTTTAGGTAGGCAGTCCTAAAAAGAAATTGAATTTACTCCTTGACTGAGGATTGTACTTTTTGTGAGCATGGATATTCTTTTCCTTAGGTAAAATATTGAGAAAAAAGAAGAGATACAGGTGATTGAGGGATAAACCTGAATATTAGATGCCCCTAAACTGCATTCTTTAGAAAGCCTGTGATTTACAGATTCTAGGACATCTTCAAGGGTCCTAACCCCAAGATGTCTGAATCTGTGTCCTTAACACTTGTGGCCTATATCTAAATTGGGACATGCATAGTGTTTTAGTTAATGTAGTGGTAGGCCAGTGTATAAGCTCTTGCCTGCTACAACTGGGGTCATCACTACCACCCAGTTATTCAAAGCTCAGGGCCGCCTTCCAATACCAGACTTCAGTTGTTTCAGAGCTGCAGGATCCCCCATCCCGGGTGTTCTCTCTCTCTCTCTCTCTCTCTCTCTCTCTCTCTCTCTCTCTCCCACCCTCTCGCACACACACGGGGGGGGGGGGGGCGCTATTTCCCGGACAGAAGAAACGCCTGGGAGGTGGCTTTACCTGAGCTGTCGCTTTTCCGCTTGCCCATTCTTTTCTCCGTCTCCACCGGGGACAGCGCTTGCCTGCCGTAATCTCCCGGAGCGCACGCTGCTCCTGTCGGGGTGCCGGTCCCCAAACTTGATGAATTAGAACACAGTCCCGGGGGACTACTGGCTAGCTCCGGGGGTCCTGCCGAGTCGGGCTGGAGGCACAGGCTGTGCCTGGATGAGGCGGACTGAGGCGGCGGAGGTGGTGGCGGGGAAGTCATCTGCGGGATGTGCCAGTTTGTCTGTAATGACTGCTGGTGCTGCTGTTGTTGCTGGTGGTGGTGATGGTGGTGGTGGTGGTGGTGGTGGCCCCTGTGATGCTGGCTGCTGAACATGCCCTCCTCGTTGGGGTATCCCGCAATGATGCAAGAGGAGGAGGACGCGGAGAGCTCCGGGTAGGACATGTGATCGGAGCGGCCGTGCAGGGCAAGCGCAGACTGTGAGAATGGGTGCAAGCCCTGGCCAGGGGGGTGGTGAGGACTGCGCAGGCAGCCGAAAAGCGTGTGATCCATGGCGTGCGGCAGGGCTCGGAGCGGCCACCCCGCTGCCAGCGAACGCCCGCCGGAGGACAAGGAGCGACTCGGTCCTCCTCTGTCCTCCCAGCCACCTCTAAGGCCGGTGGCTGCGCGCCGTGTCGCTCGGGTATAATCCAGATCTCCTGCGCTTGGCTACTAATCCCGGCCTGGCTCCGTTCGGATTGTTTCAAGAAACGGCCGCGCGGGGCTCTCAGGCGACGGAACAGAGGTGGTCCGCGCTAATGCTAGGAGGGGGAAGCGCCTCGCCGAAGTTATAAATACAGGAGTGTGTAACGTGAGCCGGGGGCTGGCTTAGCGGCGCGGCGCTGACCACATGCGAACGCCAGCCCAAACAGCCACCCCAGCAGCGACCTGCAGCTGCCCTTGCCCCCGACCCCAGTTCAGCCTCGCTTTTGCTCGCCAGGCTTCGGGTCAGCCCTAAGAAGCAGACAGTTGCAGGACCTTAATAATCTCCGGACGAGAAACCTTTAGGGGGCCCAGCCTCGTCTCATCCGTGGCCCTTCCAGCGCTAAGCTCCGCCCAACACGCCCCTCATAAGGCGCGGGGCATGAAGGCTCAGAACTTGCCTTTATATGTGGCTCAGAAAAAGAGTGCAGGTAAGAGAAGCCTACCTGTCACATCTGGAGCTTCCCCTCCTCCTTTATTATCTGAATTGGGCCAGTGATGGATACACTGGAAATAAGAATAAGTTCCAGAAAGAGCAGCTAGATGCAGGAAAAGTCTGATAGGGCTTTTGCTTTAGCTTTAGTTACCATGTTCTTTAAGAAGGTTTTGTGATGAAGATAAGGTAAAGAATTATTTCTAGACAACATGAAGGAGATTATTCATCTTATTCCTGATGTGAGCAAGGAAGAGTCTGCTTTTATTTGTACTACTCGGATCAACCCAAGTCTTCTTGTTATATCCTCTAGAGATCACTTTCTTGTCATTTCTCATTCATCCACCTGAAATTGTTCTTTAAGTAGTGCAATGATATGAAATAGGAACAATCAGAGCCAAGGTTCTGATTGTGTCACCCAGAAAAAAGAAGAATGACTAGGGGAAGAGTCCAAGTGACCCAACAAACTGCCTGCTATTTCTCTGCCCAGCTTTGAATGCTCTAAGGAGTGGAAGTAAATTGTTATTGTCCAGGGCCAGCTGCTCCTATATATTGCTCAGAGTCTTTCTACTTTCCACTTTCAGTCACTTGAAAAGAATTATATCTTGTAGGAGTCTTCTAATAGTACCA
Organism: Pareas carinatus; assembly: GCA_032468095.1. Classification (NCBI taxonomy): domain Eukaryota; kingdom Metazoa; phylum Chordata; class Lepidosauria; order Squamata; family Pareidae; genus Pareas; species Pareas carinatus. The sequence goes on along the minus strand of JANHFO010009237.1, from coordinate 127,441 downwards.
CCTCTACAGCATGAGCAGGACAAATGTTATTGTGCCTGAGCATGCTGTATGATGCCGGTTGCTGAACATTCAAGAACAATCTGTAAACTTTGTGAATATCCAAATCAGGAATAACCAGTATTAAATGCATTTTTCACTTTGTCAAGACTTTTATGGTACAGTTGCTCACATACATTTCCCTATCTATACAACACAATTTCTGGAAGGTCAGCATGGCACACTGAGCAATACATTCATGTTGTTTGTGGACTTATAGCATCTTTACACAGAAAGTAACTGCTGAGAATGAAGTAAAATCTCAATTCATTTCCAACCAATATTCAAGACAATGTTGAAGTCAAATTAACAGCACCCATTTATTTCAGCCTGTTTATTTACAGAAGAAAAGTTTGTACAATTGCAGCTTTCAATAGTCAAAGACTACATTTAAAAAGCAACATTCATGGACATTTATTAACATGACCAACCATGGTTTTAAACATATAGTCTCAGATCCCAAGTGTGACTTTGTTAGAAGCTTGTCATTTGATCAGCACATATTATGCCATTGTACGTGACAAGCTTTTTCTAAATTGGATGATTTTCAAAATAATACTACAATTTATCTTTTGAGACTCTACTTTAGTGGATATAAATAAAGGTACTTTTAAAATTCCATTGATTGGTTTAAAGTTCTGAATAACAGTTTCATTTAATAGTTTCCAGTGCTGGAGATTCTTAACAGTTCACATTGGCTAATGTATTTTCTAAGAGTTTCAGATTTAGCAGCTATATTTTATGGTACACCTGGAACAGAGGCAGAGAGTTTTCACAGAATGTATTATATTACAATTATGATTAAGTGTTCGTTAGCAAATAAATATTTCCTCACTTCATCTACTCAGTAGAGCTTTTTTCTTGGTCAGAGCCACTTTCAATGGAATTATGCAAGCATTGTAGAGTGAACATCACAGGATGTGGCAATGTATTAATAAAACTGCATAGAATTGGGGTACTGTTTAGAATTGTATGACTCAAAACTAATGAAAAGCTTGATATTACAAAATAACGCTAAGAAAAATTCTTTTGCCACAGTTTTAAATATAGAGATCATAAAATTTGGGTTTATATTAAAATTGATTGCCAAGATTATATAAATTATGAATGTAGAAGTTTTCATGACAAGTCAATCCTCAGGTTTTCTCATTATTATGTCCAAACAATAATTCTCATAGTGTGCCACAAATATGGAATCATTTTAAATATGTTTAAATGTCAAATAGGAACGCTCATTTTCCTTCAAAAGGTCATACTGTATAGATTTAAAGGAATTCATTATAAAATTTGCCACTTCATTAGATTAAGAAAAAGGTAACCTATTTCCACTGCTTTTAGTTATTTGGATACAATGCAATGAATGAACTAATTCTTACAAAGCATCATTTTACATTAGAAGATAAATAATTGGACTAATTTTTTGTTGTAAATAAAAATAGTATAGAACCTTTTCCCAATACAAATGCTTTAATCAAGGTGAATAAGACATTATTTGATTGACTGGCTTATATCTTTTTCCTCAATATTCCTGGCTCCATTCCTTTAAAAAAAACTATCTGGTTGGGCTGAGTGAGACAAGAATTAGTTTATAGTTATGCAGGAAGCATCTAAATTTGGACAAGCTCTGGTCCATTAGCCCAATAGAGACCTGAAGTCTATATGGTGAAGTCATAAACAAATGGTGGGCCGTGAAATGGTTTACAGGCGATTCATTCTTTTCATTACAGTCTCTATGAGATTATTTTATGAACTCTGTGGATAAATTTGGGGTATCAGGTACAGAATGGCACAAAATTTATGATACAAGACAAATTATCTTCCTATGAAATCATCCCTAGACTTGCCAAGTTCTTTTAATAGAACCTTCAGGATGAAACTATATAGGCTTGTGCTTCTCAACTTTGGCAACTAAAAGAGGTGTGCGCTTCAACTACCAGCATGCTAGTTGGGGGATTATGAGAATTGAAGTCCACACCTTTTTAATTTGGCAAGATTGATAAACCCTGGAATAAGCTAAACAATTATAAATGTGGTCTGGATGCACACATATTGTCTCTTTCCAGAAAGAGAAATCTACAATAATCTGCTAAAAGAGACACAGATCCTCTTTTGGAGGATCCAAAAGGTTCTATCCTTATTGAGTCCAATTTGTGGAGTTCTGTTTAGACTATTAATTTGGGGGATCATGTTCTACATTTGGCACTGCTTCTTTCTATAGATTTCGATGCCCTACTATTAAGCAAAAAGGAAGTTCAGCTTTGAGCCCTTATTATGCTGGACCTCTCTATGAAGGGCAAGGAAAGCTCACATGGATAGGGCTAAATGAAGCAAATGAGGTGTAAATACAAAAGTGGACAAGAAGGACAGGATCCAGAAAGGTGCATCCTCGAGGCAAAGACCTTCGAATATGCGGGGCGCTATGGGAAGCGCCGGAGCCAGATGCATCAACTGCTCCGGAACAGTTTCCCGCCACATCACTTTGATTCACTTTCCTCAGAGTCTGGAGCGTCCCAGAGGCAGGATTGGACTCCTCCCGTTTTGTCACGACTGACAGAAATCGAAATCTCAGGCCCACCGGGGGTTTCGAAGTTACTGCAAATCCCCCTTTCTCTTCGCAGAGAGTTGAGAGCGAAAATTTCCATATAACAAACAACTCTTGGCAAATCGGCTGAGGGCAATGCTGCCGCGCCCGCAAGTGCGCTGTAGTCTCTCGAAGACTTCCAACCAGGTCGACTTTTTACAGCTGAAGAGAAAGCAATATCAAGGAAAACAAATTGTCTCGTGTCTCTCCCTTTCCATTTACCCACAAAACACTCGTCGCAATTACACGTGCCTCATTGTAAAACTCTCCTTGATCCCTGAAAAAACCCAAACAGCAAGCAAGCACAAGCACAAGCCTCGATTCCCGTCCTTTCACAATAACCTTCTCCGCCTTCGCTTTATGTGACACTTAGCGAAACGTTTGTTTTGTCTCCCTCGGTGGCCGCGTTTGCATTGTCTCAGATGTCTGGAAAAATTCGAGGGTGCTTCTCAAGATCCAAGAGCGGCAAAGCAGCGTTAGCTCACATTAGTTCAACAAACTAACTGTTGATAAACGAAGGGTCTTTAACACATCGGGGTTGTTTTTTTCTCCCTTCCCGCACCACCAAAAGTCTTGTTTTGATTCTTTGCTGTTCTAGATATTTAGTGCCAGTTCATGATAGTTCCAGGTCTTTGCATGAGAACACGCAACCGCGTCATTTTCATCTATCAGCGGGGGGGTGGGGGCGTTATGAGAATTGCAAGAGGCAGTGGCTTAAACGGAAATAGAGTCTGATTTTGTGGGAAATTAATTTTGCAGACTTTCTTTGAAAAAAAAATAGAAAAGTTTTGTTCAACAGATGCTCTTCAGGTCTCCTGGCTGCACTGCAAGTGTTTTGGGGCTGGTAAGAATTTTCTCCACTTTTTGACCCTATTTCTTAGGATGTTTATAACCGTCTGAAATCATCCTTTGTGATGATACTTTCTAGTATTTCTTTCTGAGAAAGTTAGTGATAGCTACAGCAACTTGAGAAATCCAGAGTGGCAGTATACTGTTTTTTGTCCTCTACTTTTTCCAAAAGGGTTTAACAAACCTGATTGATTTTTCTATGCCTTATGCTTTATCGTTTCAGTTGGAAGTTCCAGTATAATTAATGAAATGCAGCCACCCATTACTGATCTTTCTGAGGAAAACACCTCCCTCCCTCTCTCCCTCCCTCCCTCCCTTCCTTCTTACTTTCTTTCTTTCTTTTGCTTTGTTTTCCTTTTGGAAAAGATTATTTGAATTGTTTTTTAAGTTACTCCTCTTTTTTATATGTTTCTGATCTAAAGGTGTCTTCCTACCAACTGTCATAAATTTCCAAGCCCTGCCACATTTTTCAAAGTGCCAGTCTCAGAGCAAAACCCTGCCTTAGAAAAATCAGCTGAAATCAATAAACCTACTGACTTGATTAGTTTCTATTTCTCTTCTTTTTTTCTCCCTCGGGGCTTCATCTGAGCATTCTCATTTGAAGTTATTTTATAAATGGAAGATTTATCTTCTTCTGCTCCTGGAAGTATGATTTTCTGTAGCCAGTTGTGGGTAAAGGGAAGTTGAAAACAACAATAAGAAGAAAAGAAAGATACATTAACAAGCTGAGCCGATTTCTGCTGCTCTGAAGCTAAGGACTGTGTATTATTCCCTTTGTATTCAGAGTCAAAAATTCATAATTGGCTTGAACAATGTTTAGAAGAGAGATTGACGAGCAAGTTATCATTGATCAAATCCTGTAACATGAGATATAATTATTAGTGTGTCTTGTATGTTTACACCAGTCATCAGAAAGCAAAGAATTGTCTTTTTTGAATGAAATCAGTGCTCTCTGCTTTTGCTTATATTTTCTAGTTCTGTTTAAGAAGATTTTATTGCACTCTTCTCATCTGAGGTAATCCTCAGTTGAACCCCCATCTGAATAGGGATATAAAGGCTGCGCTGAGCAAAAAGCAATTGATCCAGCCTTCCATATAGAAAAGAAACCACTTATATGTTTGCATGAGAGATTTATTCTGTGATTTCCTGTCACGGGGCTACAATCTTCTTCACGTTTATCTGGAAATAAGCTAGAATAAAGGTGCGAGTCATATTTCCAAGGACGTACAGAATGCCTTTATGGAAAAAATACGCCAAGAGAATTATATGAGACTGAGCCATGATGAATGGAACGGATGCTGTGATGTTGAAAGCCATCAGCCAAATCAGAAAAATAAATTCTATAGCGCGATGAAAACATAGTGATTTAAATCAGTGCTTCTTAAACGTTTTCCTTCATTATCAGAAAGCCTTTTGTACCCAATGTAGATAAAACACTTTCAATCAATTTGAATGCCCCTGTTGTGATTCAGTAAGGTTTATGTGTTGTTATCCAAAGGACAACCGTTTTTACTCAATTTTGAGTAATTTGCCCAGGTCTGGGAAGCACTGGTTTAAATGAATATACAGTATAATTTTGATTATTGTATATAAATAAAAGCTATCCCATATATTTGACAATATGAATTAAATTTCTGCTTCAGGCTCAGAGTGTTCAGTTACTTTCAAGCATGACAGCTACTCTTCCTGGATTACAGCAAATATTTGTAGAAAACCTCTGGTTAGTTTGTGCTAGCCTAAGTTCTTAAGTTTCCATTTAGGCAGCTTTGGTATTTATTCTTAAGACGGATGGTGAGACTTATTTCCCTCATTATTACTCTTGTATAGTTTACTTTTTCAATAGCAATCTCTTAGATCTCTCAGACTGACACTGGGTAGCCATGGTTAGCCCAAATCTGGCTAAAACGTTGATTTTCTCTGTCCTTTTTCTACCGTTTTCATTTTTGCTTTCTGTGACTTCTCTTACTCTTTCCCCCCTATTTCTTTCTATGCCCACAAGGTTGTGAGTTCTCCTTTGAAAGAGATTGTTGCTGACAGCTTAAGGAAAGAGTTTGAAATTAGAATAAGGTCCATATGTGAAATAGTGCCAAAAACTATTATTTGCCAAACCAATCTTAGCAAAAGAAGAGAATGCGTAAAAGCGTTTCCTCAGATTTAGAACTTTAGAGGTTCCACGCTGAAACCAAATGTCTGCAATAGTTCAAAACTACTACAGCATAGTAGTTTTTATACTACAGTAGTTTTGAAGCTTTTTGTTCAGTGTGGACTTAATCCGGCTAGTTAATCTAGCTTGGGAATTTCCTTTCAAGAAATCTGAAACAAGACTGCATCCTACCGGTTGGATTTTAACGGCTTTTTTATTTTTTCAGTTTTAATATTAATAAACCCTGGACATTTTAACTCCCAGCATGCATCAAATAAAGGTCATATCTAACAGGTTTCTGAAAGAGATAATAAAAAATTATATTCACTTGAAAATTAGATGAAGGATGATTTCATCAGACCACAGAACATGGAAAAGTTTAGCCTTCTTTCCCATCTATACTTAGAATGCTGATTCTTTTTCACCACGTGCCTTTTCCTTTTGAACTTGGGATACAAGTTTTTTTTCCTATGGTCCCACTCTTTTTAAAAGTTTTTTCCCCTTCTCGGAATTCTGTGGTCCCAATGGAAATTGGGGCAGACTTATCTATATTCCATTCTTTAATGGAAAAAGAAATGTTTTCTTTGGTATAATAATGCAGTTTGTGATTTTCTCTGTACAAATTTGGCAAAAAGTTGCAGAGGTTCTAGATCTATTAATAATATGCATTTGCTCAAAACTGATAAAACAAGAACCTAACATCTAACAGCAAAACAGCTTTTTTCTGCAGCTTATCGATCATATCTTTAATATCATGGAGATTTTGCCTAAAATTGCTCATTTTTTAAAGCGTCGTGATACTATTAAGCTGATCTACTTATGTTTCCCCCACACCGCTGCCATTTTGGCTGAATTCGTTCTGAAGAGCTGTAAAATGTCAATATGCCTGAGAAGTTATTACGCATCAAAGTGCTACAGAATAATAATTGCTAAAATACCAGGGTTATTTGCATTTTCTTAAGCTCCAAAAAGTGGTACTTGAAGATGACAGCTCTTTAAGAAATTTCGAGTCCTGTAATAAACTAGTGGACTGGATTTTTCTGGATTAATGAAGCAGCAAAGACATCTTCTACCAGCCTGAATTCAAAAGTGCCGTATCTAGTCTTATGAACGTTTATGCATATATTTGTCCAATTCAGAATAGTATCTGGCATCAGTTGTTGACCTGAGCATCAACTTCTGAAAAGCAACGAGAAGAATCATTTATTGTACTGTCTGAAGAGAAAAGAAGAAAGCATGGGTGTTATGGAACAATGATGAGATGATATTTTGCTGGAGAGAAGAAATCTTGAAACAGAAAGAAAGACCAATACTAAGAGACCTGTGGTCAGATAAGCTATATTTGTAGGCCAAATTAATCTTTGGGACAGAAATTTTCTTCCTGTTGTAATGGACACATTTGACCTTGTTTTCTTTCAGGGTAAACCCAAAAATTGGGAATGGGGTTTGTTTTTAAAGTAAGACCCAATGTGTTGATTTATTAGTAGTAAGACACAATTGTATGTTTTACGCCATCGTATATCATAGGCTGTTAATCTTAGGAATATAATTACCGTGTTTCCCCAAAAACAAGACACTGCCTTATATTAATTTTTGCAC
>JANHFO010009237.1:77169-88222 GCA_032468095.1 Pareas carinatus | reverse complement strand
ATTATTATTATTATTATTATTATTATTATTATTATTATTATTATTATTATTATTATTATTATATCAATGATTGGAATCTGGTTTTGTTAAGTACATAGAAAAGCACAAGCAAAAGTTCCTCATTCCTTTTCAAATTTTCACTTTGACATGATTTTTCTAATCTTTAGGAGCATTTGAATTGTTTTTAGTTAGAGGAATATATCACAGAAAGAGTTAAACCCTCTCTCTCCACAGTCTTAATTCACAACACTCCTTTTTTTAAACAAAGAAGGAAAATCTAAACCACAACATTCAAACAACATTATGGTACTCTATAAATGTTGTGAATCAATGTAGCTTCAAAAACAATAACAAAAAGAATACCCAGCTTTCTTAGATGCCTTGTCCTTTCTCCATAACTAATCTGATTTATTTGCTTGTTTGTTTAAATTTATGTTCAATTTTTCTATATTTTCTAAACAAAGGAGAAGAATTTTAAGCATGGAATTAAAAATATTGTTGTACTGTATGAATGATGTGAACCACTGTGGAATTTTTTAAAAAACCTAATAAAACAAAAAAGGACACATGATTTTTATAGATGATTTGTCTTTTCCTCAGTAAAAATATGATGTTTTTCTTTATATTTACATGTATTTTCTTATTTATAGGAAGCTCAATGGACTAAAAGTAAAATAAAATAAGCAACATTCAGTTTAAAAAAGAAAGAAAAAAGTGAACCATTATTAATCAAGCTCAAAAAGTCTTTCTGAAAAAGTTTGTTTATTTATATTCCACATAAGGTGCATACATATGAGATCTCCTAGTTCTGTCTCATGATCCTGTGATCTATTTGAGCTGGGAAATGATAGGTACAAAAACTTCTAGTGAATTCTCTGGCACAATAAACTTTTGAATCTAGATATTCCAAATCCAAGTTCAACCCCATTATAACTACAGATCTGATGTGTTGGATGAGATTAATGGTCATTTTCTCTAGTAAATGACGACAGATTGTTGGAATCTGAATGCTGATATCCTTATATACTTTCCAAGAAAAAAAATCATTTAATAGACTGATATAAAATTATGCATGCATATTTTTCACAATATTTTGGCTTCTAGGTTTTGACAGCAGAATGGAAGAAAAAGAAATAGAGAAAAATCACAAAACACAAAGACCTCCAAAAAGAAGTAGAATAACTCTGGATAAGGAAAATAAAAATAATACCAATAGTGAGAGATGCCTTGGTACAAATCTCAAAAATTCTGGGACAGCATTTGAACACCATTAGCATTGACTAAAACACCATCAGTCAACTGCAAACAGCAGCTTTGTTTTGAACAATTTGCATCCTGTGATGATACATTAAACACAATCAAACAACAGCATCTGATTATCCCAAGTCCTTAGGAAGGACTTTATATGTGAATAAAAATGCTAATCCAGTTTAAATATCTGGCTGACTTTTGCAACAACCTATATTAATAATAATCACAACTAATAATTGTGATATAGATGCTGATTTTAAAATCAAAATTATTCTGGCACTTATTCTAATAGTATTATATCTTACTACAACAGCACAAATCAGCACTGACTCAGTAGGTGGTCTTCTTTCTTAATTTGTGCAGCATCTGTATTTTCCTTGGAGTTCTACCCAAAACGTGACATGGTCCAGCCCTTCCTTTAATTTATGATATAAGATGAGAGCCCACAGTGATAGAAATTCTGGCACTGATTTATAAAGAAAGCTACAATTAGTTAAGAAATATGCTTTATGTTACAGTTCAATATTTAAACTTTCTCTGTGTGGAAAATAGAGATCAAAGAGGCATTCAGGACAAAGAACCACTTGTGGGAACCATATCAGTTTTACTGAGAAATCATTGCAGTTTTTGTATTCAGTGTTCTGAACAAGAGTTAGTTCAAACCTGATATGGGATGCTTTTGTTACTTTTATTCCTAATGATTGATTATGTTCCTATATCATTCCCAGTTTCCACGATGAATAAGCCCTAGTACACTGGTAATCTGCTTCTATAAAGTTGTAAAAATCATGTAGCAGATTCTATGTTTGAATTTTATCTTCTTCAATCTTGTATTAATCTATAGAAGAAGCAGGGACAATACAAACTAATTATATTACAATGAATTGATCCTGGACTGAAATCAATGCTTCTGAACCATGTAATATAATACATTTTAGCTAGTCCAAAATAGACCAGTTTGCAATGCTTTTTTGGTCAGTCATGATATTAGCATGTGTTAAATGAATAGCTGCATGAAATGCATTGGTTACAAATATTTTTCCAATATGCAATTCAAAGTGGTGGTTGCTACCTTTTAAGTCTTCTTTGACACAGGGCATATGGGTATCTAGGACAGTGAATTTCAACCTCAAAAACATTTAGATTTATGGATTTCAACTTCCAGAATTCCTCAGCTACTATTCTGGCAGTTGAAGTCCAAACATGCTAAAGTTGTTGAGGCTGAGAAACCACTGATAGGACACCACCTCTACCAGATCAATTCTGTGCTCCTGAATCATACAGCATCGAACCCCCATTTACCAGAAGGGTGGCAGGAAGGACCCAGCAATGAATATTTTCTGTGAGAGCATCTTTCCTGTTGAACAGCCTGCCTTCCAAAGTGAGGGTGGCCCAGGACAGTTTGGAGCCTAATAAAAGCTTTCAGAAAGCTTTTTGGATACTGAGTGTGCATTGACGATTATAGTAGCTTAAAGCCAACTCAAACAAGCAAGCAATTGACATCCAGAATTTGAAATAAAGATGGGCTCTTGCTTTCTCCAATGTGTATCTACTTAGATCTGTCTTCAGTTTCTTGTTGATCCTTTTATTTGTTAAGGTTTAGCTGATAGTCCCATTTGAGTTGATGGGCATGTTTTTAAACAGTCTCTTGAGATGACATTCATAAAACTATAGTTGATTTGGTCATATTTTATATTTTATTGTTTTTATTTATTTTTATTCTTTCCACTGTACATTTTGCATCTGTTTAGAATTATGGCTTAGTTATTTTTTGGTTAATTTATATGATTCCAGTATCAATTGTAGAAATTAACCAAGAAATAATTAAGACCTAATTCTAAAAGGGGTGCAGTGGCTCAGCGAATAAAGACGCTGAGCTTGTCGATTGGAAAGTCAGCAGTTCAGCAGTTTGAATTTCTAGTGTAACAGAGCAAACTCCCATTACTCACCTCAGCTTCTGCCAACCTAGCAGTTCGAAAGCATGTACAAATGCAAGTAGAAAAATAGGGACCACTTTGTTGGGAAGGTAGCTGCATTCTGTGCACGTTTGATGTCTAGTCATGCCGGCCACATGACCACAGGGAAGTCTTCAGACAACACTGGCTCTTTGACTTAGAAATGAAGATGAGCACTGCCCCTAGAGTTGGACATGACTAGTATGCATGTGTGAGGAAGGGAACATTTACCTTTACCTTAATTCTAACACAGAAAGCAGAAAGGCTATATTACAGAAAAGCAGTAGAAAAATATACACAAGAAGATACTTATTTTCATCTAATTCTAATTGCAGAGAAGAAGACTTTCTGATTCTCTCCACCTTCTGTGCTTTGGGTTCATTTTCTTGTCTCAGGGACTGTCTGTTCTGACATTTGCTCAAGACCTCCACTTCAACCAAGCTTTATTTTGAAATATTCCTATTGATTGCTATCAAAGTGCTAATTTTGGCGGCTTCACAAACAGGATAAATTTATTTGCTAATGACCATTTCTTTGCCAGAAAAGCTCATTTTGAAAAATTTATGTCTTCCAAGATCTAGCGTAACATCTATTTTCTCGGAAGAAAACAGGTTAATAAATAATACTATGCCTGAGGTTTATTAGCCTTTTTTGTCATTCATCCCCAATGGGAATTAGAGCAAGGAACAGTTGCCCTTGTTAACCTGCAAACATTTTTCACTCAACTAGATCATTGACTCTGGCTCAAGGGTCCAATTTTCTTTTTATTCATTAAGCACATTGGGAAGCAGAGTTCCTAACCCTTTCCAGTCTAAATGTGGAACAATCACATCCCTTCACAATCAAATGCCAATGTGTTGGAAGCACCACGTTTCACTGCAATCTCTCAGTGACGCAGATTTTTAACAATTGAAGGATATTAAGTCAAAAAGTTGTTTTCTAATTGAAGGTGCTCGGGGGATTCTGAGAACACAGTGGAAGTTGGTACATGTGCCTTTCCAATTATCTTTGCTGAAATCAGGGGAAAGGGCATCATAAATCTCAGGCAGCAGCTTCCAGAAGTTAAGCTTGGGAATTAAAGCCTGTTAGGATAACACATCTGATGACCGCAAGCATTACTACTGCAGCCAGCCGACAAGAATGTAGCATTTCAATGGGTGGTGTTTACATTGCAATCTCAGCTTAGAAAGAAAAATAGCTTCCGTGCAAAAAGTCAATGGCTTGAATCCAAAGGTTCCCTTTTCTTCCACTGACCCAAGAGGAAAGGGGTTCCTCAATTTTGCCAATTTCCTGAAGATCCCTCCCTTCCATGCTATTCCATAAGGTTATTCAACCCATAGGAAAGTTACACAGGGTCTGGAATATATGGGCAAAGAATTATTAGAGACATAGAATTGACCTATAAGATAACCAACATTTTTTCACATTAAAATGTGACTATATTTTAGAATCCCATCTGCAGTTTAGATCTTGTAAGGACCTGAATCAAAAGAAGAAAATACATATGAAGGATCCTACCATGAGCCAAAAGGATATACCTTCAACTCTCCTTGAATCAGTCAGCAAAGTCAAAGGTTCCAAAACTCCAGTTTTACAGTAATCTGCAGCTAAGGATAGGCCAAGAAGATTTCTTATATAAAGTTGGAGGTATGCTTCTCTTGCATATTTGTTTCTCTAATAACAGCAATGTTATGAGGTATCATGGGAAGATGGTTTCCAAAAGGCAAAATGATGACCACAATAGCATAATTACAGTCCTGTCTTTTGATTTATATATATATTTTGCACATGTAGCATATATGAACAAGAGTAGGGGTTTGATTACATGATCATAACTACTAACAACATTATTTACTTCTCTCTGCAGATATCTCCAAATACTATCATTTGCATTAGCTCGCCACCTCAGAGAAAGATTGTAGGAATTACTGTAGCAGCTGCAACAGCAAAGTGATATCAGTAAATGACAACAGGTCAGAGCCCCACACTTTTATTTCATTGTACTATTGTACATTTTTCATATTCTGGAAGACTAACTTGGAATTGATTTCATTTTTGACCAGCCCTGTAGTATGGCAAGTCATTTCCCCATGTGCCTTGGATGATACATGAGAGAGTGTTCTTTTCCTTGTTCTTTCCCTTGTTAAGGAAACCTTGAATAATAACTGAAATATGATATTCTTATTAGTTTCAGTAGCTGTGGCCTTTTGATATTACATACTAGTAAGGGGCAGGATCAATATGGCAAGATCTGATAAATTCATTGAAGTACACAAAGTATGTAATTGTTTGGAAGCATTGTTGACTGTATACCTAATGAAACTTTTTAAGTTTTGATTTCCATTCAAAATGTCAGTGATGGGTCTAATACTTTCTTTTTCCTCTGTTCTGTCACAGGTTTATCTGAAATCCAAGTCTAGGGCCCCCCACAGTAGCTACTCCTTTGCAGCATGCCAACAATAGCCTCCTCCAGAAGGCAATGAAAAACGAAGAAATGAGATCACAAGGTGCAAAGCGGAAGCAGAGTGTCATCCGTTTCATGTAGGCCCTAATAGCTCATCATTTCAGTTAGCAAACTATGTGGCTCAAATTATGTAACTATTCTCCTTTATCCAATGTCAATATGCTCATAAAGTTTAAAGCCAACAATAGTTTTTGTTATTTCAGTTTCATGTTTGCAATCCAAATTCTAGGGAGCATCATTTAATGTCGTCATCTGATAGACTGCATTTCTGTAACTCTTTTTCCTCACCATAAATCAAGAATGACATTTGCGCATATGAAGATGGCACTTAAATATCCATCCTTGAAGTTACTGTGCTTTAGAGCTTGCCAAAAAAAACCCTGCATTTTTAAAATGAACAAGATTGTTCAGTTTAAAGGGAAAATATCTTAAGCAAAAAAAAAAACCTTGAGAAATTCTCATGCATCTGGTGCAGAATTAATGCACTCACAGTGAGTGTGAGATGTGTGTTGGTATCCCACCCCTTTTATAATTATCTCCAGTGGTTTCCCAGGCAATATTAGATCTCAAAGGAAGAATGTGACTATATGGGTTGTAATAATGTACAGCATTTGCAAGAGGGATTTTTGTAGTTCTTTTTTGTCATATAAACTGTCCATTTTTTGCAGCTTAAGTATTAGAGAATACCTCTAGTAGAACAGTTGACCAGACTGCTAAATGATGGATAAAACTTGTAATGGTTTGTAGGAATGATTTCCTTTAGAGAGGAACAAACTTTTGAAAAAGCAATAGCAATAATCTAGCTATACTTCTATCAGCCTGTTAAGGCCAGAATCAACTGATCTGGTCTGTCTGTCAGTCTATCAATCCAATTAAAATACATTTGAAATAACAAGAGCAATTAAAATATAGAACATTGGACAATGCATCAAAATCTTGTATACCATTCTGGTTAAAGCTGAAATCCTCCAGCCAGCCAATCAAATATTTCAATTGTGGAAAGTCATTTTTGTGCTACATATGAAGCAAACTGCCTCAAAAATCTGTGCTTTAATAAATTGCACAAACTTTTAAAGGGTGGCCGTTGTTTGTTTCAGTAGTTGTATACAGTATTTTTTTTGTCATAGAATCCACTGGAACACAATTCCGGCACCTTTTTTGCCTTATATACAATAAATTAAATTTATGTTAAGAACTGAATATATAATTTTTTAAATAAAAGATTAACAGGAGGTGAATTCCAGCACCTTTTTTCTTACAAAAAAGCACTGGTTGTATAGAAATATGAACCCGGGTTCCTAATTAGCCTTAGCATTCTAATTACCACATTGTCTTAACTTAGTTTCTAGTATACTGTATTATATACCTAAATGTAGAATAATTTTTCTGTTTCAAAGAAAATCTGTGAAATTTGCGCCTGTTAGGAGAACAATGCAAAACAAAGAGCAATATATAGGTCATAAATAAAGCTGCAGTGCTTAAATCCCAAGAAATCCAATGTGAGTTGAAATGGCCTCAAATGGAAAGTATGAAGATTACTGGAAGCAAATGTGTTAGTCCACAACCTCTTCATGACCTTCTGGTCAAAAAAAAATGAGGAGGAGGTGATGGACCCCTTAGTCAGGCAGGAAGCTAAGAAATACAGATCATTTTTTAAAATGCACACAAATGCAATATTTGAATGACTGTTGGGGAAGAGAAAGGAATCTCTAAAGAAAATGGATCATATTTTCCTGGCTGACCATTCTTATTAGAGGAAGTAAGGAGAACCCAGATTCATTGCCAGATTACTAGGACTTACTTAGCATGCCAGAATCATTTTCCAATTGAACTAAACAGAATAAGAATAGAAAATACTCCCATTTCAACAATCTTTAACTGTTGATTACCAGGAGAGAAAACCAACAAACTGAGATTTTTGTTAGTTCTCTTATGAACAGGCACCTAACTGGGTGCAAGAAATTGAATTCCCTTCATACAAAGTAGGGTAACTGAGTTGGACACTCAATTCTGCAAAATACCTGGAAAATACTAGGTTGCAAACAGTTAGAAGACAGAACAGAATTGTTTTACCCTCTTTAAATAGAAGTGACATGTGCATGTGCACATACGTGTGTGTGCACATTTGTGACAAATTAAGTTTTGAAAATCAGCTCTCTGTTCCAAACACCAACCTCATGGGCTTGCTTATATTAGATTTATCTTCTTTCAAAATGGCTGCTGTATATCACTTTGAAACAACCTTTGCCTTCAGGTCAGCAGTGACCATGTGTGATCTTCACTCTTGTATGTACCCCTTGAGATTGCATGTACACCTAAAAGAGTCAGAGCTATTGTTGCAACAGCATCATATTCATTTTGTCTTATACGTTTTCTGGGTGCCTCTTCCTTTAAACAAATTAATTAGAAAAGCATTCCTCTCTAAGACAAAAGAACAATTAACTGAAATAAAGTTATCAGACATATTGCTATTTTGTTATGTTCTGCTTTTTATATGCTTTAAAGGCTACCTTTTAAAGTTATGTTGTGATTGCCTAATGCTTACACATATACTTATTTCCTCTTGCTTTGTGGGATGAAAATATGCATAAATTGCCATCTTCATTGTTTTACTAGTACCAGAGCTGTGCAAAGCATTAAACAGAGCAAGCAAAATGGCTCTTTCCAAACAGTTTTGTCATACTTCAAATGTTTGCTGTACCATATATGGTGTGTATCTATAACCAACCATTGTACTAGAACCATCAGCAAAGTGAAGACACCATTAAAGTCAGTTTTGAAACACCCCTTGCAAATGAGTGTAGTGCAACGCACACTCAGACTTCTGAATTCAGCACCTGCTGTGCACATGTGACACTTCTGTTGGACCAATTGCATTGGTTGCCAATTAGCTAGTGAGCCAGATTTAAGACTTTATATATATATGTATATAATGTTCCAGATGATTTTTGCCTTGATTAATGACTAAAACTCTAAATTTCTTGTTAACCAGGGTTCCACACATATTTAATAAGTAGCTAAGACCATCAGAAGTTCTGCTTTGTGCACTGAGATCAGCAGAGTAAAAGGGAAAGTTTCCCTTAGCACATGCATGCTAGTCGTAGTCGACTCTAGGTGCAGGGCTCATCTCTGTTTCAAAGCCAAAGAGCAAGAACTGTCCGAAGACTTTCGCGATCAACAAGCTCAGCGTCTTTATCCCCTGAGACACAGTGCCCCCTCATTTGCAGAGTATCTTTCTGCAATTACTTGCAGTTGAATATACTTACTTCTTCAAGTGTTTTCCCTGAAATCTGTAAGGAACCAACTGTTTATATTATCACATAAACAATATGAATGATTCATCAGCAATGATTTCACCTGATCCTACCCTGTATAAATTCTGAATGAATTCTTTGTTTAGCTTTCATTCTTCTTTCCCCATACCTTTTTGATGAATAGGTTGTTATAATTTTTAAAATAGTTTTGATTTATAATTGCACTGTAATATTTTATCGTAAATGTCTTTGAGATATAACTGAAGTAGAACATAGAATTTTATTACATAAGTAGGTCATACTTTAAGCAGCTTCTTCTGATATTCCTCCTCATAATATTATAGTTCAGCACTATCTGGAGAGGAACATGTCTAAATCCCTGCCCTTTTCTACATACAAATAAGTCCTTTATCAGTTTCTCCTGAAAACTGAAATTTTGACAGTTTTTTGACAGTTTGTATACTCTGTGCTCTTGAAATAGGGCAAATTTTATAATTTTGAAACGAACATATTTCTTAAGAGGTACTTGCATACATATTTTTATTAAAGAATGTGGAATGTGTCGAGGACAACGTTTTAACAGTCCTTGAGATGGATCTGATATATATATATAGAATTGCTGCACTTCAGATGTGAGAACTAGTTCTTACAAATCAGTGGTAAACAGTCTAAAATCAGACTAATTCAGTAATATAATAAAAAAAAATATCTGGAAAGTATTCCTCTGAGTCAAAAAAAGAAAAGCTTCAGGTTTGTTGCATCAAGCAGATGAGATTAAAGATACACAGAGATGAACCTTAATTCCACTATAAATAGGGTCTGTGTTTGGAACACAGCAGTTTTGGAATTCTTTTGTAACAGCTTCATTAGTCCTTTCAGTACAATTATATCTCTGAGATCTGCATTCTTAACTCCACTTATAACGTTTGCTGAAAGAAGCCTGGCATCAGATATCATATTAGAAACAGTATCTAGTAATGGATTTGGGGCAAATAAAATGTGACAGCTGGTTTGGGGGAGGGGAAAAAGTTTTTCCTCTACCTGTATAAAATTCTATATGAGAAAGCAGGGTCATACAACTCTCTACAGAACATTTTGCCATTTTTCTTGTATCACTAGAAATTATAAAGTGATGCATATAGAAGGGTTGGTTTTCTTTCCATCAAGGCTGAACTGTGCCTTTATTTAGAAAAAATCCTGTTCTTGGGAAAGCTTGAGATTTAACTGCCAAAGAAGATATCTTAGTGTATACCTATGTGAAGAAACCTGAACAGTTTTTTTTAACAACCCTTCAAATGGCAGGGCAAAACCTGGATTGAGTTCCATTAGCAGTTTGGCATATTGATGGTAATATGAGAGTATGATGATGTAAGAGAGACCAATAGTGATGTCAGAGTATTTTGTGCATTGTAACAGCAATAGCATTTAGGCTTATATACTGCCCCATAGCACTTTACAGCATTCCCTAGGTGGTTTACAATATCAGGATTATCTCTGCATATTGCTCCCAACAAACTGGATCCTTAGTTTACCAACCTCGGAAGAATGGAAGGCTGAGTCAACCTTGAATCACTCAGGATTAAATTCCAGACTGTATTATTATTTAGTATTTATTAAATTTCTATATCACTCTTCTCCCCAAAGGGACTCAGGGCGGTGTACAGCCAGTAAAACAAACAAATATACAATTAAATATACAAAATTTAAAAAACAATTAAAACAAAACATTTAAAATGGCTGAAAGTTTAGAAAAAACAATATTAAAACCAATTTAAAACCAAATTAAAATTTTAAATTTGAGATATTAAAATTTTCACAGGGGGGAGGTGTGACTAGGCCAAACCGGCCTGACTAAAAATGTGTGTTTTTACTGCACGGTGGAAAGCATGGAGGTCAGGGATAGTTCAAATCTCGGGGAAGATTATTCCAGAGGGTAGGTGCTACCACAGACAAGGCTCTTTCCCTAAGGGTTGCCAGCCGGCATTGTCTGGCCGACGACACCCTGAGGAGGCCCTCTCTGTGGGAGCAAATCGGTTGGTGGGAGGTATTAGGTGGTAGAATGCGGTCCTGTAAATATCTGGGTCCTAAGCCATGGAGCACTTTAAAGGTGGTCACCAACACCTTGAAAT
>JANHFO010009237.1:10498-23066 GCA_032468095.1 Pareas carinatus | reverse complement strand
CTATCTCATATATTAGTTTCACCTTTTAAGTTGCATTACTGAAATAAATGAACTTTTGCATGATATTCTAATTTTTTCAGTTTCACCTGTGTACTTTTGGTTAACACATACATAGAATTTATTGAAAAACCTCCTAGTATCCTGCATTATTTGTCCATATATTGTTAAAAGTTGAATTTCTATAGTAGCAGAAAACTTTTCAAATGATGGTAAAAAAATGAATTTACATGTTTTATATGTAAATTATTAACTTTGGCAGTTGATGCACCTTCTTTGATCTGTAGCATCCCCGGTTTCAACCAGAAAGCACAGTTAAAAGACATAAAAACCCAGTATCCTTTCTGTGCCAAGTTATACTGATAATGGTAAGAGGGAGCTATAAAACTGTCCTGATCTATCCTACAAAGAGCTGAATTTGGCAGACATTGGTGTTTCTGGTTTGCTGCGACATAAATCAAGTGACCAATCCCTATTCTTAGTCCCAGATTGTGTCATATTGCCTGTCAAATGCAAATCTCCCATGATTTGCCACCTTTTTCCTCTTCTTAAAAATGTACACAAAGAAATTTTTCACCTTGACAGCCTTGCAAATGGTAATCATCAAACCAACTCAATTCTGAGAGGCAAATATCTGAGCAACACTGGAGATCGGAAGGATTTGGGGAGGAGGATATGGGAATCAGACCCAACTCTTCATCTTGGGTTTCATTTAAATCCAATAACTGGATATATGTTCCAGTTAGCAGTGGAATCCCGTTAGCAGTGGGAAAACCTGGACTTTTAACTTTTAAATTAGGAATAGTGAAGTTAGATTTTTTATCATCCCTCAACCATCACTGTTAGATTACAAATTAGTCTTCAACTGCAACCACAATTGAATCCAAAATTTCTCTTGCTCAGTGAGACAATTATTAAGTGAATTTTGTCCTATTTTGCAATCTTTCTTGCAACTGTTGTTAAGTGAATAACTGCAGTTGTTAAGTTAGTAACATGGTTGTTAAGCAAATCTGGCTTTTCCATTGACTTTGCTTGCAAAAGGAGATCACATAACGCAGGGACACTGTAGCTGTCATAAATATGAGTCAGTTGCCAAGCATCTCAATTTTGATCACTCTACCATAGGGATGCTATAGAATCATAAGTGTGAAAAATGGTCATAAATCACTTTTTCAGTGCCATTATAACTTGGAACAGTTGCTAAACAAACTGCTGTAAGTTGAGAACTGCATGAAATTTTTGTTTTGTATCCCTTTTAAAATAAAAAAAGCAAACTATAAAACAGTGGGGAAAAACTCAGACATTGAGGGCAAAATAACTGTATTACTCCCTGACTATTACTGTCTAGAAACTAATTACATTAGCAGATAATATGAGTGCTTTGAAATATAAAATAAGCACAACTTAAATTGTTCAGTTGATATTTGTAATTTTCACAATAAACTGCTTTTGGGGAAAAAACAGCTACCTTACCGGATGGATGTGTGAGTCATCTTTCTTGCAAAGTTTTATTTTAAAGACCAGCAAAATCTTCAAAGAGCATGACATCTTTTTAGAATTAGATGCCAAAAACTCTAAAGTAGCTCTTTTGTTTTTAAAGGAAGGAAAATCTATTATGTTTTGATGATGTATTCATAGAAAATAGTTAGATGGAGAAAAGCCATAGGTGGTGGAGGGTGGGGGGATATCCATGTTATGTGCAAATGATCTTGAATATCAGTCTGTGGTTCTGACTTACTCGTTGTTGTATTTTTCCAGTGATTTTTTTTACTCCAGGCAAATGCTTGGACAAGTCCCTGTAGTTTTCTTGGCAAAATGTCAGAAGTGGTTTGCTGCCTGCATCCTATAGCTGTGAAAGAATAATTGATCTGAAGCCACTCAGTGTCTTCTTATTCATAGTGGGACTAAAGGTTTCTCGGTATATATGCCCTAATGCCCTAACCACTACACTAAATTTGCTCTCTAGTGTTGTGGCTTAAAATAGCTTTAATTGTAGTGGGATTAAAACATGAGAGTGGAAATAAAAAGAGCTGCAATTAAATTAGCACACACAGAAAGAAAAAATAATAGCAAAAGCAAGGAGGCATTTATATTGATTCATGGTTAGATTAACACCATGGAAAGATTTAATTGCCAGCATTTATTTGCAAGGTTTCAGGTTGTATGACCAGGTTACTCTGTTAAAAGATTGTGCTGACATTTTTATTTCTATGTAACTGAATTATACCACTGGACAACAGAACGTATGGTTGTCTTCATTAATAGAATATTCTAAAATATCTTTACTTCCTTCCAAAGTTTATGCATTTCAAAAATCCCATTTCACTCAGTTTAACTATTCTGAACAACTAAGAGAAAATACATGGAAAGAATAACAAAGTAAAAAATAATAATAAAGCCATATAAAAAAGAGAGAATATGAAACTAAGCTTTCTCTTTCAATGACTGATTCAGCACTGGAAAATGTACATAATGTTAATGATGAAATTAATATAATACTCTAGGCCAATAAACAGTGTCTTCAGAGCAAATACATTAATAAAGACAAAGCATGTTTATAGCTTGCTCAGTTCCAGTAATCAAGAAAATAAAAACTCATATAAACAAGGGAGTCTATTTTACAAGGCTTTTTGATTTTTTGATTGAAGTGAGTGATACCTAAACATTTAAATAATGGTGATTCAATTGAAATGTTTTTCTACTGCTACTGCGTGCTACCAAGTTCACTCTTAACTAACTTTGGAACATGAATGCTACAAAACAGATTTGAAAATTAAAATACACTATTCCCAACTCAAATGCTTGCTGCTAATGAGAAGTTTCGTCTAGTGGTTAAGGCATCAGGCTAAAAAAACAGAAGTCTGTGAATTCTAGTTCTACCTTGGGCACAAAGCAAACTGACCTGACCTGTCACTCTCTTTCAGCCCTAGGAAAGAGACAATGGCAAACTACTTCTGAAAAATCTTGGCAAGAAAACCACTGGGACTTCTCTGTATATTTGAGATCCAATGTCCATAGCAGGAAAAAAAAGTGAGACTAAGGGAATTCAAAAAGTGAACAGTTAAATATCATACAATATCAGGAAAGACTTTGAGGCAAATCTGGAAATGGACCAAGATAGATGGACTCCTTGTAATTCCAGTCCCCAAACTGAGTCCTGTTTTTAAATATTTTTCTAGTGGGAAAAAACAACTTGAAAACAATCCCAGATGTATTTGTTTGTAGACCATTGTGCTGTTTGTAATACCAAAGTTGTGGAAATATTGTTAAAGGTTCCAATTCTGATCTTGTACTTTTTCCTAAAATGTCAAATTTTGAAAAGGAACATCATTTTCCTTAAAAGCTATTCATTTATCTGGAATGTTGGCATGCAGATTTGGGTTTTCTTAACACTGAAACATTGCCAAATGTGATTTTGTGACTGGGAAAGGAAGCAGACAATTGTTATGCTTAGGTAGTGTTTCCCAACTTTAGCAATTTTAAGATACATGAACTTCAACTTTCAAGTTGAAGGTCACATCTTGACACGTTCATTTATGTGGAAATCAGTCTAACTACTACTTTTCAGTCAAGGGTTTAATACAAAAAGTATCTAAGAAATGTAGCAGATTTATTAAAGGAGAAAAATAAGTGGAAGATACAGGCCTGAAAATCAGTCAGAGTAGCCCCACAGTGAGATAAGCAGCAACTAAATTTAACAAACTAATTAATTGATTAATTAATTAGCAAGAAACTTCTCACCAGAGTTTAGAAGTAGAGAAAACTAAAAACAAAGGATGTGTTTAATTGGAAATGATAACCCTTACTAAGAGAATAGCTCCCCTTTCCTGACCCTTGAATGCTTACTAAATTGCAAATCCTGTTATCCTGAACTTATCAAGGCAAGTGGTTTCTACTGAACAATGCAGCAAGGCCTCTTCTGTTTAATTCAGATTTTCTGTATTAGAAAATTTGCCATTGCTGGCAAAGTTTTTTGGAATATTAGTTCAAAGGGACTGCTCCCATGATAGGTTGATCTTATTTGGAAATAGTGTAAGATGGTATATGCTCATAAGTGCACACTCCCAGGAAAGATTTGAAAATAAAGGATGTAAACTAAGATGCGTTGAGAGAGTTCCTCATCTGTTTGGCCTTTAAACATCTCAAAGTCCCTTGTTAATATATGCTTACAATATTTTATTTCTTCTTATTTCTTTAGCATGCAGTATCTAATTCAAAATGGGCAACTTTCCATTTTGGTTTAATATATTGTTTATGGTCATAAATAGTCTTTAGAGGGTGTCATATTTTCTGTGGTGTGCTTGGGAAAATATTTCTTATACATTTCAGGTCACCGGCTCCCACCGCTTTTTTCTACAGTTTGATGGTAAAGAGATTGCCGTAGATGTTTTTCCCCACATGCTGTTGGAAGAGGCAGCTGTAGAAGGTAGTGTAAGTATGAAGTGACAAAGGACTGTGCGGAAGCATTTATTGTTCCCTCCAAGATCTGAAGCTCTTAACTTTTTTCTGGCTGTCCATATGAAAATTCAAAGGAAAACATGAGGAAAGAGTTTGTCTCATGAGCCATTTTTCAGATTGAAATATATAGCAATAATGGCTAACCTTTTAGACACCGAATGCCCAGACGAGTTGTGGCTAATGAATTGCAGCTCATGACATCATTGCCTGGTGCCTCTACTCTCTCTCTGAGCATGCACATGACCCTGTGACATTATCACCTGGCATTGCTACTCCTTTCTGAGCATGCTCAGCTCTGGGGCAATGCTGGGGCGACTTGGCTCGTGTGCCTGCAGACAGGGCTCTGTGTGCCAGCTGTAGCACACATGCCATAGATTTGCCATCACTAATATAGGCAATTAAATAGAGTTATCAGTGCCCTCAGGAAGACAAGATGAAGGGCAGAGTGGTGCAAACAGCATATGATTCTACATCCATTGTAATGTCACACAGTCCTGCATGGAGTGGAACTTGCAGCATTATCCAGAATGATAAAATCACAGAAAGCCTGAAGATGCTCCAGACACAGTAATGCTGCCAGAAGGATACATAAACAACAAAACTAATCATCTTGTAGCAATGGAGGCTTTGAAATGGTAAACGCCTCTGTAGTCCTTTCTGTAATATTAACCCACCTTTTTTTTACTTTTGCTAATTAAGAAATATATCTTCCTCGGTTAAAGGCATTGTGTATATGGTGGCAGCTTAACAACCATGAATGAGGTGGGTAGAATGAGGATTTCAACAAATGGAGATGGCCTGTCCAACAAGCTCCATCAATTCAGAATATGTCAGGAAATGAACTAGTCTCTTAAGAACTTCAAGACAAAAGGAAATAGGCTGAGTTGCTGAATGAGAGCAACAGGGGCATAGAGTCATTTCTGGAGAGACACAGAATGAAGTAGAAAAACAAAGGCTGTTTTTTTTACATAGGAAGACTAAGTAAGTATTAATTGAAAATCTTTTCTGCAGTACATATAGTAATCACAATAATGCTTTTTGTGTGTGTGTGATGCACATATGAACCGCTCTTATTACTACCAGGAAAGAAGATGATCCTAGCTCAATAGTAGCAATTGCGAGAGCAATCTTGGAATTCTAGTTGATGATCACTTAAATGTGAGCCAACAGTGCGTGGCAGTTGACAAAAAAGTTAATGCAGTCCTAGGATGTATTAAAAGAAGGGATAGAATCAGTATCACATGAATTGTTAATGCTACTTTATAATGCCTTGGTAAGCCCACACTTGGAATGCTGCATCGAGTTTTGGTCACCACAATATAAAAAAGATGTTGAGG
Organism: Pareas carinatus; assembly: GCA_032468095.1. NCBI lineage: Eukaryota > Metazoa > Chordata > Lepidosauria > Squamata > Pareidae > Pareas > Pareas carinatus. The sequence continues at coordinate 17,274 of JANHFO010009237.1, read as the reverse complement.
TTCTAGAAAGGATGCAGAGAAGAGCAACAAAGATGATTAGGACACTGGTGGCTAAAACATGTAAAGAACAGTTGCAGGAATTGAATATGTCTAGTCTAGTGAAGGGAAGAACTTGGGGTGACATGATAGCAGTGTTCTAATATCTAAGGATATGAAACACCTGAAGGCAGGGCAAAAAGCAACAGATGGAAACTAATCAAGGAGAGAAGCAAACTAGAACTAAGGAGAAATTTCCTGAAAGAACAATTGATCAGTGGAACAACTTGCCTCCAGAAGTTGTGGATGCTGGCAGTTTTGAAGAAGAGACTGGACAATTTTTCTGAAATGGTATAGGGTTTCCTGCCTGAGCAGGAAGTTGAACTAGAAGACCTCCAAGGTCCCTTACAATTCTGTAATTCTGTTCTGTTATTCTGATCCATTCCTTTTTTTCTACATATTGAAAATGCTCATCTATTGAGAAATTCTTGCATGAAAATTAAATTATTGATTTACCGTATTTTTCACACCATAAAACGCAGGGAACCCAGAAGCATTCCGCGGGGCGATACAAGGTCCGGAGAGTGGCCTGCAGGCCGAACTGGAGCGTTCCCGGCACCCCACGGATGCGCAGAAATCACTCCGCGGGACGCTCCAGTTCGGCCTCCAGACCAATCCTTCGGCTTTGGAGCGTCCCGCGGAGCGATTTTCGTGCATCTGCGGGGGGGCGGGAATGCTCCAGTTCAGCTTGCAGGCCGATCTCCGGACTTTGAAGCATCCCGCGGAGCAATCTCCCATTCTTTTGGGGAGTATTTGTTCCATAAGACGCATACACTTTCCCCCCACTTTTTCACACGTCTTATGGTGCAAAAAATACGGTAGTTGTTTTGTATATCTCCAAACAGTTGAAAGTGGCATGCATAATTACCTGAATTCTATTTAAATTATATGAGTTTATAATAAAGCAATGAAAGTAGTTCAGAAAATAAATATTATCTCTTGACCTAGTATAATTATTACTCAGCTGAGGAAAATCATATTTTGTAATTAAAATAAAAGCCACATTGGCCCAGTTTCTTTTCTTTATATTATCTAGGAAGAGAATAGTGAAGTGTAATTTATATGATACTTGTATTTCATTCAAGAATTAAAAACTTGTACTTGAGAGTATCTCTCCTTAAAGTTATAATTCTGTTCCAACTATTAAACTTGTAAATTATTGTTTATTGTTGGCCTTTTATCTGTCTCTTCAGTGAAGGGTAATGCATAAAAAGAGCATAACACATACATGTTAATAAAATTAACACTGGACTTACATGGGAGAACTAAATAAATAATTGCTGTTCATCACTGAATATATTGATTCAGTCCATAAATATTTGGGACTGCTTGAAAATAAAAGTTGTAAAATGTACACATAATAAAAGTCAGAGAACTGTATATATTTTTTAAAAAATTCTTTTTTCTAGGAACATGTGAATATGAGACATAAATGTCTGATTTTATGAACCTGTCTATATTATCAAGCTGATTGTTCTATCTTATTGACATTTCTTCTTAAACTTTTTGAAAGAAAAAAACCAAATGCATTCAATACTTATTGGTCCTTAAACCCACAAAGAATTCTACAGAGTTTTAATTATGATCAAATCATTGGCAATAATTGAATCCCCTGCTTATCACCACAACAGAACCATTCTGGCTGCAAAGCACAAATACCAGTTTTTAAACAACAATGCCCAGTTGTGATTGCCTAATTGTCAGTTGCCAGGAAGGAAGCTGTCAAGCATGGTACTCTGTTGCTTTTTTTCATATAACTCTGTTTTAGAAACACCTCACCACTGGAACTGTGGTTGTCTCATTCAGAAAATGTGGGAAGGATTAATGTGGCATATAAAACAAATCACTCTTGAGCTCAGCTGAGAAAGTGGGTATTAAAAGCACTCCAGTCAAAGGAGTTGTGGTGATATACAGACAGCATATGTTGGGCCGGTAAACCCAGCATCCAGGGTATTTGGAAAGGGTAATGATCCATGGGTGTGAATTCTTTCAAGACCTCTTAAAGGCACATGTGTTTTTTGAGCTTGTTCCCTAAACAAGGACCTGTTATAGGTGAGATTCTCCGACACTTTTGTACTTTATCATTTGGTTAGTGATATTTCAAGGCTGCTTATTTCCAGTGCTGCTGCTAACTCTGAGGACAATAAGCTTCTAGAAGCTGAATTCTCAGATAGTTTCCATTCCTATTACTTTGTAAGGTACTCCTCAACTTACAACCACAACTGAGCCCAAAATTTCCATTGCTAAGCAAGGCATTTGTTAAATGAATCATGCGGTTGTTCAGCAAATTTGACTTTGTCCAAAGCTGGCAGGGGAAGCTATGTGTTGGGATCACATGACCCACACTGCAATTTTCATAAATTTTCATAAAATTGCCAAGCATCCAAATTTTGATCACGTGGCCATGCACAGTCACTAGGGTAAAAACAGTCAGAAGTCACTTTTTCAGTGCCACTTTGAATGGTGACTAAATGAATGGTTATAAATCAAGGATTGTATTTATAATAATACCAAAGTAATGTTCTAAAAAGGATAGATGTTGATATCTTCAGAAAAGAACATTGCATGTTCAGAAAACAATTTTTTTTAAATGTGCTTGTCAATGGACAGATTTTTCATATTTATGTCATGACAGGGGGTAAAAAGAACAGAAACCATGGAATTTGCCTTGTGATGTCACAATTAAGATTTACCGTGTTCCCACCTTATTCCTCAATGTGGACCATTCTACCTATCTAATCTCTACTTAAGTAATTCACTGAAAAGGTACCTAGCCAAATAATTCTTTTGGCTAATTGGTTTCACAGTGCTTGACATTGTGTTGTAACTAATCATAAAATATTCATATTTCAAACCACAAAACACTGGACTATAATTATCCCTTATTCAATTTTTTTTAAAAAATGTCCATGTGGCCAGAGTAGAAAATGAAAAATATTTTAAGTTTTACCTTTATCTTTACTGTATTTTTTTAAAAGTAAAATAAATTAAAGAGTTTTGAAAAACACTAAATAAAGTATAATGGGCATATTTATTTGAATACAAAATTCAAAAAAGTTTTTTTTTGCTATTGGTGGACTTTAAACTTAGATGTTATGTTGTCTGTCTACTATGCTGTTGACTGATTATTGATATCAAGTGAGATGCTTCATTGTTCTTTCAACATATACGCATAAGAGTACAGAAACTTGGAAAATAAAATCCATGAGTGAAGAATTAAGTCTTAATAGTAATCGTATTACTGATTATTTAGAATTGTGAATGAAACAATGATATTTGACTAATGTAAAAACCCTGATTTTGCTTGTCTATTGTGAAAGAACCAATTAAAATTGAGAGGAAAAGTTGTAGACATAGTAAGCCTTGCTGTATATCAGTGGGAAATCCTGCAATAAAAATAACAATATTGCACCTAGTTGTTATATTTTGTTATTATGCAACTTAGCAATAACCATTTCATTGTCCCAGCTTAATTGTCAATAAATCTTTTTCCTTTTTTCAAGGCATTAATCATAGCCTTCTCTGTTTCAGAATTAGAAGATCTATTAAACTTTGTGCAGGAAGCAAATATTTGCACTAATATCTCATTTTCAGCTTTCTATTTCAATTCCAACCAAAAAAATACAACATGTGTTTGTGTAAAATATACAATGTACCGACCATTTACAATGAAGAGGAATTAAGAATTTATATACCAGATCATAATTGCATTAAAAAAATCTTAATAAATAATATATTGTGGATAACAAGTTAAAACCCTGCTAAACAAATATATTTGAATAAGTCGTTTGACTTTTTCGTGGATTGCTCTTGTTTTTGTTACCCCCATAAATCACCAGAACCGTTAAGCAGAGAAGTCATGGTTTTGTGATCAAAAATGTACTTAGCTAAGTTAAAACAATCATTCAAAATCCTGGGTGAATGTTGAATATTTTGGTTTCCTTTTTAGTTTCTGGTTCAGTGCTACATACACTGGCTCCAACTGTAACCATGACTAAAAATATTATTTCACTTGTTTTAGCAATGACACCATTTGTTACTTTTGCTTTGCCAAAGGGCTGGTAAGAGTTAAAATCAATCTACCCTTTTGACACTTTCACCAGAGAGAGGCATTATACCCAACACAACATGCAAAAAGACATACAGTAAAATGATGTCATTTCATAAATTGGTAAGTAAAAATGTCAGAATTAACCCATTCATGTTTTTTCATTCTTCCAAGATTTTGAAATAGAAATCCTAAAGTTGATACATAATTCAAAAACATGTCTGTTAGTTGTATATTTAGCAAGTAACAGGACAAAACAGACAAAGAATGACTGTATTGCCTTTATCTGAAGTTGAATCAGGATCAGGAAAACTATATGAGAGTCTTTCCCAAGTTCATACCTTCCACATGACTAAAGCAGTTGTATATCAGCCTTTCTCAATCCAATGACCGACCAATTATGGAAGTTGGAATCCCAGCTGCTATGAGGGTTTCCTGTAGTTGGGGAAGACATAATTTGTTACTTTGATTAGTGACCTCAGTACATGCCAGGAAAAACATGTGAGTTCCTAGGTCAACACTCTATAGAGTTGTCAACAATGCCTTTATGAGCTACTGGCCTGAGGTCTGTTCCTAGTCAATTGCATACAGCCTGTGTAACTTGATATTGCTGAGCTAGCCAGTGGATCATAGAGATGTTGTTGACCATTCAGTAGGTGGTACTTGCACAGTATTAATGTAGTATATATTATGTTCCATAAATGGAAGATGAAGCAAGCAGGGTAAGAAAACAAATAAGCTGCTTCTTATTTGTGAGACTTGCATATATAATTGGTTTTTATTTTTATAGTTTTTGTTTTTTCATCATCATCCTTCTGCTTTTCTTCTATTTTTACAGGTGCTCTCTAGGAACTGGAGAAAATCTAAATATGTGGTCACTAATAGTTGAAAACAACTTAGTGGCATGTAATCAATCTCCAGGAGCAAGTTAAAAAAATATTTGTACTGAACAAAATAAGTCAAGAAAGGTCATTACAGATCCTACTCATAAGAATAGCACTTAAGAGTACCACTTTTTTAAACTGGAACACTTAATGCAGCAATGCACAAAATAAGTGGAGGCAGAAACAGAGCTAACAGAATTTAAATAACCTAAGCTAAATAATCTAAATTAAAGTAACTCAAAATAGTCTAAATTAAGCTCTAATAGAACCATCAGAAGTAATAGAAAGGTGGACAGCACATTTCAAAGAACTCCTCAACTCTTTAGGAAAGTATCATAAAGAACCATGTAAGACTACAATATAACAGCACTCAAACTAGAAATATTGATTGAAGAAATAGCAAGAATTGTTAAAGGGTCACCTAAATATAAAGCACAGGGAATTTATGGGCTACCAAGAGAAATAACCCAAGCAGCTGGGAAAAGTAACTTAAGATAGGTACATAGGTACATAATGCAGCACAATGAGTAATAATAATAGTACCACAATGGAAAAACAAAGGGAGCAAAAAAGAATGTACACCATACCAAGATAACTCACTCAGTCACACAGGGAAAATCTAAGCCAAGATAATAGAAATGAGGTTAATACTAGATATAGAACTACAATTAACGGAAGAATAAATGTACTTTAGAAAAAACAAAAGCTGCACAGATGCAATTTTTACACTTAAATAACTAATAGAAAAGACTATAAAATATAATAAGAATCTTTTCATTGTATTTGTAGACCAAGAGAAAACATTTGATAGAGTTGATAGGAAACTATTGCAAACAATGACCCAATATACATGAACATCTTATTAGATTATGAAAAAATCTTATATAGCTATTGCAGAAATCAGAACAAACTAACTGCATCAGAACCATTCCCAAAAACAACCAGAGTAAATCAGGGTTGTGTCTTATCACCATTATTATTTATCACATACATTGACAGCATAAGTAAAAAAGCTAAGCCCAAGAATCAAAATAATATCAATAAACTACGTTTTGCAGATGATTAGGCACTGACAGCAAGTCCAGCTAAAGAACTGCAACAATAGTTCATGTCCATGAATCAAGAATGCAAGATAAATAATATGAGACCTAATAAAGCAAAATGATGGTAATTGAAAGAAAAAAGCACACCCTAAACATTAAGAGAAAGCAAGTATCAGAATTCAACTATTTAGGAACCACATTTACCTAAAATAGAAAAATGGATGGAGAGATTAATGAACGATGCAGTAAGACAAATCAAGTATTGAGACATCTAACCCCACTCCTGCAACATAAGGCAATACTGATCAGCATAAAGAAGCATCTTTTACAAAGCATATTCATTCCCACCTTATGTTATCAGAGCCAAACATGGACACTTACAGTAAAGTATAAATGAAAATTAATTACTATGGAAAAGAGATGTTTTAGGAAAGCTGCTAGAGTGACTAGAAAAGATAAAAACAGGAATGAGATTAAAAAAGAAAGAACTGAAATTGAACCAATATTAAACTATATAGAAAGACAGCAAATAAAAGTGGTTTGCCCATCTGGAGAGAATGTTTGGGAATTTCATACCATATAAGGCATATATAAAAAGAGTAGAAGGTCAAAGAGCATGAGGCTGACCCAGAAGAAGATGGAAAGACAACATCAAAGACATGCTACAGGAACATCAAATAACAAAAGCTACAAGGAATGCAAAAACCCAAACTTTGTATCTTTCCCGACACCTAAAGAGGTAAAAGAGGAGGGGGAGGGGAGGAG
>JANHFO010009236.1:0-14387 GCA_032468095.1 Pareas carinatus | reverse complement strand
CTAAATTTCGATGGTAATAGCTATGCAGGCTAGGAATGTAAGAGCTATTCATATTCATTTTATAGGAAAACTGGCTCTTCCATTTTTCTTAAAATGGAACTGTTGGGGTTTACATTGTGCATTAGACAGTCAATATTTTTGGTAATTGGGCAAGTACCTCCTGCATTTGCAATACCTCTGTTGGTTTCTGAAATCAAGTGGAAAAATGCTCACCATAAGGCTAAAATGTTAAAATTCTTTTGCGGCTTTAAGATAGGAGTAGGAAGAAAAAGCTGCTTAATCTTCCAGACTATTCACAATAGGCATGTGACTAAGAATTGATTTCGGGAATAAAGCATTCTTTTATTTTTAACTGGGGCGGGGGAATACCAAGGGCACTTTAAATCACTTGTTGAACAAAATTAACTTTTAAAAAACAAGTGGGATTTGAAATTCTTCAAAATGCAGTTGATAATTATTTAATCGAAATGGTTACCATTTTCTTCATCCATTCACAATCTTCAGGCAGGTGTTTTCATTTCACCACAGAAGTCTAGAAATGTTTTGTGTAGTAAACACAAGATATATGGAACATTTGAAAATGCTATAGATCTGACTGAGGACCTTAACAATAAAGCCTGGAACATTACTACTTATTTCTATAATTGAAACAGTTTTCAATACGATTTCTTTTTGCCAACGGACTGCACAAGTAGTGTGTCAGATGACCAACAAGGGTCATTAAAAACTATAATAATGTTTCATCTCCTGGTATGCTGCAGATAACAAAACTCTGAGCAAGCTCATGCCTTGTTTTTATTTAAGCTTCCCTCCCTTCAAAAATGCAACCAACATTTCAAAGTGGGGAAAAAACACATTGGAACATCTATGTTTCACTTTAATAATGTATTAATACATTGCATGATTTTGATACAGAGGAAACTATTTGGCAGAGACCGTCCTGTTTCATATGCTCACAGGCATTAGTTTGGCTTATTTAAGAGAATGTGAAATTATTGGCATTCTGACTTTGTTTATTCCAGTATCCTTATGAATTAAGCAGATCCCGTGGGTTCCTGTGTTGTCTACCAGCATTCTGAATTGTGATATTAAGGGATAGCACTGCATTAGGGCTGGTAGAAGTTTTGTCTGAGACAAAGATCGTTGAGGGCGGGAACTGTGCTGGCAATAGAGGCAATGTGAGTAAATGAATGTGAGATTGCTGTTGACCTAATATTAGTATTGTTCTCAACACGCATAACACAACATAACAAACAAAGAGATACTAGAGCGATTTTCAAAAGATATGTGGCATGTTCAGTACTTCAGAATTGCTCAGTCGTGTAAAATTCTTAATTACTCTTCCAGTTTTTTTCCTCTGCACTGTGATACCAGTCTTTTTGATTGGGGGTAAGAGAGAAAAATGAAATATTGTGTAGATATTGGGAGATTGTGAATATTGGATTTTGGTCTCATCTTGCGAGAGCTATTAGTGTTCTAAATACAAGTTTGTTTTCCTGAATCATTGTTTCACATCCTCTGAAAGATGAAGAGCAAGGCCACTCTACTTACTGGGTGAAGCTGAAAAGGGATTTTGTAATTTCCGCTGCTATTGTTCAATGTATAATTGTTTCTGTTGCAATCTCCCTCCCTCCCTCTATATGTGTGTGTGTGTGTGTAATGTATGTATAATGGATATATGTATATATGTATATATTTGTTTTCGTAGATTTTTAAAGATGCAGGTATGTTGGTCTGGGTGTGTTCGGGAAAAGACTCAAACACACCCAGACCTACATAGGTATATATGTATACATATACATACATATATACATACATATATAGATTATACAGAGAGAGAGATAGAAAGAGAGAGAGAGAGGGAGTGATGGGGTGAGAATGAGAGAGGATTTTGGCAGGAAGTGTGGATTGCTTCTCCCCCCCCTTTTAATAATGAGAAAAGCTAATTCCTACCCACCTACCCCCTAGTGCTGTGGAATCCAGATCATTGTCCTGTCTGAACATAGGCCAGCAGTTCTGGCTGTAATACAGAAAAGAAAAGCAGCAAAAATGAAGCAACCTCGGTGTTTTTGTCTGAAGTCAGAAGTGTGTTTGCTGTTTCTAGTAGTTTCCTAGATTTTAAAAACCCAGTGCTGTCAGTTGGCTTCTAGGAGGCTGGCATAGCAAAAGTCTGGGCATGGTTGATATCTAAAGTCAGGTGCATGTAGATTTTGAAATGCCTGTGAGAAGTGTATATATTCAATATGTTTCACTGAGAGAGACGGAAGGAGAATTCGGAAGAGGTGTTTCTCTAACCCAAGCATCGGCAGTACACTTCTTGGAAATAGTTATTTAAATTATTTTTCAGTAGTGTATTTGCAACAGAGGAACAATATTGTCCTCCTGATTTGGGTTGGAATTGGATACAAACTTTCTACTTATCAGTATTGGTTGAGATGGGAAGCACCACCCTTGGAAATGCCAGTATGTTTTCACAGCATTGTACACATCTTTTAGAGTCTGACCGTGCTCAAGGGTGCAACTGGACTTTCTACATGACTGCTCTGAATTTATTTTCACTTCTCAGTTGCTCTGAATTCACTTCCAGTGACAACACTGACACTTGATTTTTTATTTCTGTATCTTCGTATCCTCTGTTTAAGGTTATTTAAATTATTGGACACAACTTATTGATGAAAGAAATTTTGTGCATCTTCAGGATTACTAATGTGTGGTACAACCTTTAATGCATGTAATATCTTCAAGCAAAAATATGTCCTCTTGAATTTTGACTGAACAACCAGAAAACTGATTAGCGATTTCCACTGTTTAATTGTTTTCATTGTCAGAAAATTTTTTCTTAGTTCTAGGTTGGATCTTTCCTTGATAGGTTTTCATCCATTACTTTTTGATCTGCCCTCAAGTGCTTTGGAGATTAGGTGAGACCTCCCCGCCTCTTCCCTGTGACAGCTCCTCAGATATTAGAAGTCTGTTAAAATGTTACCCCTAGTTCTTCCCTTTGTTAGACTAGACATATCCAGTTCCTACAACCATTCATCATATGTTTTAGCCTCCAGTCCCCTAATCATATTTGTTACTCTTCTCTTTTCTCTTTCTAGAGCAGTGATGGCAAACCTATGGCACATGTGCCAAGAGTGGACACGCAGAGCCCACTGGCTGGCATGTGAACCAAGTCGCCCTAGCATCGCCTCAGAGCTGAGCATTCTTAGAAAGAAGTAGCGATGTCAGACAATGACATCATGGAGTCATGTACATGTTCAGAAAGAGAGTAGCGGCGCTGGGCGATGACATCACGAGTCACGACTCATTAGTTGCGACTCGTTCGGGCACTCGGTGTCTAAAAGGTTAGCCATCACTGTTCTAGAGCCTTGGCATCTTTTCTGTATCATGATAACCAAAACTTGATGTAGTATTTCAGAAGAACATGTTCTCTTGAAGAAATCCATACCTTGTGTCACTAAATGTCAATACCAATGGCACATAGTCAGAATTCGATGAAATAGTTTCTTTTTCATAATAACTTGCAGTAAGTTTTTATATTGTTTTTCTTTATTCCTCCCAAGTGTTGTTCAATAATATGTAATACATTTAGAGTATATGAGCAGCATAATTCTTGCAGTTCAGCCTAGAAATGTGTGAAAGAATGCAGAAGTTTGCCTTAGCCTGGTTAAACCTTCAGTTTTTAGAATTATACGTCTTATTAGTAGATAAAACAATAAGTTTTGAACTCAGAAGAAGCAGAAACCATTGGTAGTTATGCTTTGTCAGAAAAGAAAATTGGATATTGCTCGTAAGGGAAACTTTTTATGCAATAACTCTTCCTGTTTCTTTCCTGTTTTCTTCAACTCTAAAAATGTGAACATGTAGAAGAGTCTTAAGTCAAGAAAACATAGCTCCGTTTTATTTGTTGATTTTTTTTCAGTTCTGAATTTATTTTTGCTTACCTACTGTCAGAATTAAGAGATCCTGTATTTCTTAGAGAGCCTTTGTGTGTAATACCAATTGCTTCATATATATGTGTATGTGTCTGTAATTAAAGTTATAAGTGTATTTATTGTCTAACAAAATCATATATTGACATTTAATAAGGATACTAAATTTCCTAATTTTATGAGAAAATATTATGAATAAGCAAAACTATCCATAATGCATGTAATATTCTTATTGCAGCAAAGAAAATTTACTTGAATAAAGAATAATTTGAAAATGACTATTTCAGATCTTTTTAGTGTATTTCGGGAACCAAATGAGGAAAAAAAAATCTTGCATCTGTAGCCTTGAACTCTTCTTAGTTCAAGAGTCACAAGTGATAATCAACGTATTTTATTTGATTTATATCTTGGATCCCTTCCTTGAATTCTCAAGGTTATACAAACAGAATTCTCTCCTGCATTTTTCCACCAAGTCAGTTACGTTGTGAAGTTGGTTGAGTTGACAGTGATTGGCCCAAGGCTACCCATTGTGTTCTATGGATGAACTTGACCTTAGAACTCCTCAGCTAGTCCTGTGCTTAATTACTGTACCAGGTTGGTTCTTAGTTGCTATTATATCCGACCATTTGCCACTCTGGCTGGAGGGGGCATGATGTCATTCAACAGAATCTAGAGATGAAAGACACTACTTAAAGACTCATGCTTGTTACCCAGCTCATATCTCTGTCTCTTGTAACCTCATTAATTTACAGTTCACAAATAGAAAATCAGAACAGCCTCTTTGTAAGGATGGCATATTGAGCAAATAAGTTTTGAAAATACATTGATGTCAGTGTCTTATTTTACGTGCAAATGACTGCAAACAACAGGTGATCAACAGAATGTATTTCTGCTTGGCACAGAAGAGGAAGTCATGTCTGGTCAGAGCGACTACCAAATCTAATCATGTGGGTAATTTATTAGATCATTTCAATAAGATGAAAATTTGCATCACTTTCTGAGTTCAGATTTAATCTAGAAGAGTACAGACATACATGCCTTATACGACACAGTATAAGGCTTCCTCTCCCACCCTTACGTTATGTTCTTATGTTGCGGATGATTTTCAGCAAGTTCAGTCTCAAAGAAAGCTTTTTCTAGGAGTTCTCATCGGAAGGCAAACTCTGAACCACAGAAAGGAAGGCGCAACAACTCTTAAAAGAGGCTCATAGTTTCTCACAAGTGAAAGTTTGTTGATAAAAGCTCATCAAATTGTTCAGTTCACTGAACAGCCTCTGCTAAGGTGAGTTGGGCCCAGAGTGGCAGGAAAATCTTGAGCAATTTGCAGCTAAAAAGTCCATTCTCACAGGCATCCTTTCCCTTACATTATATGGTTTTTACAAAATTTTCTGGAGTTTCAAAAGAAATTAAAATACAAAAGAATTATCTTTAACCTGTATACTAGTAGCATAATCAAGTCTTTGATTGTGAGTATTTATGTAGGTACCAAACTCAGAAATCCCAAAATATATGAAAGAAGTCTTTATACAAGACTCTGTGCAAATAGAAAAGCAAACAGTGATGATGAAACATGATTACTGACCACGGAATTAATACTTGGTGTTTGGGAGTGTCCAGGACTGAAATCTGAGTGGGAAAGGGAATGGCTTTGGGTATTCTAGAACAGTGGCCTCAAATCTTTTGAGGATCAGGGACTGGTTCCATGGAAAAACGTTTTTCCGCGGACTGGTGGGAGTATGATTTTGCATGCTGTCTGCATCTTGTGAATGAGGCTTGGCTTGTTTCTGCAGCTCCATCTGAAACCCATCATTGAGCAACTGCCATGACTGAGGGATTACGAGGAAAAAAGGGAAGTTCCTCTTTTGGGGGGGGGAGTCAAGGTCATTGGTATGACATTATAAATTACCATTTTTGCACATGTGGATACACAGTCTTGGTAGCATGCTGTGGCCTAGTTCTGGCCGCAAACTGGGGTTTGAGAACCCCTGTTCTAGAAGAGGGCAGAACTTAAAAAAACTGAGGGCAGAACTGTGTTGTAATTCTATCCCACAGTTGTTTGCATATGTATGGATGCCCTTTGTTTGCCTGAGTTTCTTGACCCTCTTCGATTGAACAGAATACAGGTAGTCCTTGAATTATGCCACTTCATTTAGTGATCGTTCTAATTACAATGGCACTGAAAAAAGTGACTTATGGCCATTACAACATTCCCTCGTTCATGTGATCAAAATTCAGACGCTTAGCAACCGACTCACATTTATGACTGTTGCAATGTCCCAGGGTCATGTGATCCCCTTTTGTGACCTTGTGACAAGCAAAGTCAGTGGGGAAGCCAGATTCACTTATTAGCCAAGTTACTTACTTAACAACTGCAGTGATTCACTTCACAACTGTAGCAAGAAGGGTTGTAAAATGGGCAAAACTCACTTCACAAACGTCACTTAACAACAGAAATTTTGGACTCCATTGTGGTCGTAAGGCCTACCTGTAGTTCATTATTACTTTATTATTTTGATTTTTTTTCAGTGTTTGCTAATCACATTTGTTTAGCCATCCATTTCACCAAAAGAGACTTGGGGCAGCGCGCAACAGAGAAAAACCACAGATATAAAAATAACATAGATTTAAAATTGCATAAAATATTTTCATTAAGAAAGAAATGCAGATAAAAAACAAATGCAACAAATGTACTCTTATTCCTAAAAAAAATGGGAAGAATAGACGTTTTAATCACTTTTCATCTGAAATGGAAGACGTTTGCTTCCTAATAGAGGCTAAGGCATGAATGAGAACATTGCAATGGTTGAGTCTTGTTCCATGGAATGAGTTGTTAAAGTGTCAGGCTTTTTATTATTATTTATGAGGCACCTGGTTTTTGCCTGAGTAAAGGACGGAATGACCTGCTACCATTTTGCCTTACAGCCCGAAACCTGGGGGCCTTAGCAGGCAGTCACTAGGTGACACACTTTTTTATAGACAGCAAAGAAGTTTTTACAAGCTGACAAAGAAAAGCAGACTCCGATGGCTATTTCTAGCTTATTAGCTTTCATCAGCGAGGCATGCCCTTTATGGGATTCCAACTTGGGCTGACATGTTAGGCCACTGATGGCTAATCTTTTAAACATCGAGTGCCTGGACGAGTCGCGACTAATGAGTTGCGGCTCATGATGTCATTGCCTACTCTCTTTCTGAGCATGTTCATGGCCCCGTGACATCATCGCCTGGCACTGCTACTCCTTTCCAAGCACATTCAGTTCTGGGGCGATGCTGGGGCGACTTGATTCACATGCCAGCAGAGAGACCTCTGTGTGCCTGCTGTGGCACGCGTGCCATAGGTTTGCCATCACTATGTTAGGCTAATGTTTTAGCCACTAAGCCACAGGTTCTCCCCTTTGTTGGCTTGTACTAGGGCAGTGATGGCTAACCTTTTAGGCACTGAGTGCCCAGATGAGTCGCAGCTAATGTGTCGTAGCTCATGATGTCATTGCCTGGCACTGCTGCTCTCTTTCTGAGCATGCTCAGGGCCCTGTGACGTTATTGCCCGGCGTTGCTACTCTCTTTCTGAGCGTGCTCAGCTCTGGGGCAATGCTGGGGCAACTTGGCTCATGTGCTAACAGAGAGGGCTCTGCGTGCCCAGTTTGACACACATGCCATTGATTCACCATCACTGTACTAGGGGATATATCAGTCTTTTTTTTAATGAGACACCTTGTTTTTGCTTTGTCATAACAAGACATGGTGAATGTTATGTACTTTAAGACTATGAATGTATCTTATGCTTATATACACAATTGATTATGCCTATATATACAAATGATCGTGATTCTGTTTAGATATTCAAACTGACTATGAATCGTAGTCTTGCTGTGTATGTATGTAGGTATTGAGCACGATCACGGAAGGCAAATTCCTTGTGTGTCCTGACACACATGGCGAAAATAGGTTCTGATTCTGATTTAAATGTGACTTAACACATTTTATCTACATTGGATAAAAAGGATAAGCTGTTTGGGGTCATGAAGGAAAATGTTTGGGAAGGACTGTCCTGACTGAATCGGCAATACACACAGTCCTCAACTTATAAACACTTTGTTTAGGGACCGTTTGCAGTTACAACGGCACTGAAAAAAGGGACACGTTTGCTTTTACGACCATGGACCCCTGGGATCAAAATTCAGATGCTTGCCAACTGACTCATATTTATGACGGTGGCAGTGCCTCAGGATCACATGATCACCTTTGGCGGCCTTCTGACCAACAAATTCAACGGGGAAGCCAGATTTACAACTGTGTTACTAACTGAACAACTGCAGTCTTTCGTTAAACAACTGTGGCAAGAAAGGTCATAAAATGGAGCAAAAAAAAAATCACTTAACCGCTGCCTCGTTTAGTAACAGAAATCTTGGGCACACTTGTGGTCATAAGTTGAGGATGACCTGTATTTAAAATGGGAGGGAGGATTCTGAAGCTAAACACTTCCGTTCAGGTGGCGGAGAGATCCTCTCCTTAGCCAGTCAATCCAATTCACTCCACATTTCATCAAAACCAGGAGCCAACCCTGCCTTCGGTCTCCCGACAAGAATCTTCCTTCCAGTCTCTCCAAAATTATTTCTAAATGCCATCGCAGGCCAGGAAGGAATCGGGCTACACTCCTCATCTCTTCTGACTCTTTCCTAATCAGTTGCAAAATCAGGTTTCCAAATTTCAGATGCCATCGCCTGGCACGAGTTCATATCTGGGTACAGATTTCATCACCAGCACTTGAACTTTGTGGTGTCATTTGTGTGAGCCAAAAACTGGATGTCACACTAAAGAAGCTTCTTTGGTTTTTTTTAGAAAAGGAAGAGCTGGGGAGCTCGGCTACATCTACACTTGGAGAATTTTCTCTCCAGGCAGAAAAGTGCCAGCAGTTCATCTCTCATAAGTCTAGAACAAGGTGTCAAACTCACGACCCCCTCATGACCCCCACCCCTGCCGACCCCTTGCACTGCTGCAAACCCGGAGGAGTGCTCTGCTTGCCTCCAGGATGGTACTGTGCCCCCCCCGGCAGCCCAGCTGCCAGAGTCGGATGCCGAAGGGATGGAAGTCCCTTCCACCCTCGCTGGGCTAGGGCTGCACGTTCCCTCCCTGGGGCTGCCAGGCCCTGCTCAACCACCCCTCCTCAGTTCCTCCGCAGCAGACACTGCAGGGGGGGAGGAAGCTGGGCCCGATGCCAATGAAGCAGTGAGCCCGCAGGGGGGAGTGGTGCTTGGCTTGGAGCCAGAGGCTTCATGGGAAGAAACAATTCCTCATGAAAATGCCCATAGCCAGACTGAGCCTCTCGTAGACACACGCACCAGGTGTAGATTGAGGCGAGGCCCAGAGAGAAGCAGCTGACCAGCCCATTGGGCGGCGCTGGGGGCGTGGAGGGCAGCCCCACCCTCAGTAAAGGGATAAAGGTCAGGCCTGAAAGAGTTGCCTTTTGCAGTGGGCAACTATCTACTCCTGTGAGGGCTCTTGTTTCGTAGACTTCGGACTTCTTGTTTGTTCTTCTTGACTTTGGACTGTATCCTGACAATTCTGAGTTGCCAATTTCGGACTGACCTCGTTTTGCCTTCGACCACGCTCCTATTGCGTACCCTGTGTGTGTGTGTGTATGCATGTGCGTGTTGCTGTTTGTAGCTGCACTAATCATCTGCAGCTGAACGCTTACCTCGTTAATTTTGGCTGGAGGCCAGCGGGACTTGAGTGCGGCATTAGGCCAGGCAAATTGCTCAGGGCTGGAAGCCAGCTTATCTCTGGCTAACAGCTTCTTGGCCCCCTGCTTCTCCCAAGTGCCGAGCCGGATCATAACAGGTGGCCCCACAGGCCAGATTCAAGGAGGCTGCGGGTTGCATCTGGCCGGCAGGTCTTGTGTTTGACACCTCTGGTCTAGAATGAATCAAAATCGATACTGCCCAATCTCACTGCTTGAATGGAAGGTATCCAATACCATTTCTCAGAGTTTATTTTAAACAATATAGCCACATGACCTTGAACACGTCTTACCACTGCCACTCCATGGAAGGGTAGGGATGCCTGCAGTTTGCGCCACAATAGAAGAGGCAATTTTATCACCTAACGCCCACATCGCTTGGCTTGGGGGACCTTAGAAAGAAAGAAAAATAGTAAAGATTCTGCAGCAAGATCATTTTTTTCAGTTACTAGCACTGATTTATTTATCATCTCAACCTGAACTGTGGTGATAAATTCCATGCTGGCTCAGGAATTCTGGGAGCTGAAGTTCACCAGTCATTAAGTTGTCATAATTCTTCCACTACTTCTCTATGGTCTTTTCTGAAGCTTATCCTAATCTCTCTAAGGTTGCATCTTCATGCTTTCCAAAAGCCAGAAATAAGAGGATTTTCCAGTTACTCTTCCATTTTTCTTGACATTTTCCCCTTTCATCTGTCATTTCTACATCTTCCCTATCTAATCCTGCAGCCCCATCAGTTCTGTTAGTTTTGCTTTCCTAAACATTCCACCTACCGTCACTGTTTTCTGGATAGTGACTTGTTCCTCATTTTAGCAATAGTAACAGCACTTAGACTGATATATCGCTTCATAGCGTTTTACAGCCCTCTCTAAGCAGTTTGCAGATTCAGCCTTATTGCCCCCCATCAATCTGGGTCCTCATTTTACCCACCTTGGAAGGAGGGAAGGCTGAGTCAACCCTGAACTCCATCAGGATCGAACGCCTGACAGTGAGCAGAGTTAGCTTGTGATACTGCACTCTAACCACCATTCCACCACAGCTCTCTTGTTCTATTCCTTCAGGATTTTCTTCTCAAGCTGCCTCCTTTTCTTCCCCCTCAACACTTGTCTGTGTAAAATTCTACACTCATCCTGTCAGCCTGAACCCACACTTCAAATTTGCCAATGCTTAGGAGAAGAGGGGTGGGGAAGGTCTGTCTTAGAAGAGCTTAGATCTGCTAGGTGGAAAGCAACGGTTTGAGGTTGTTGACATATTTTCTCTTTGAGAAGAATGCAAGTCCAAAGTCATCTATGCAGGTGGACAGTAACTATAGCATACCAAAATGTACCATGTGACTTGTAGTAGCTTTGACTGTGAGAAAAAGAACTGTTTACTTTAAAATATCCATGCTGTGGGGGGGAGATTCGGATTCAGCTTTGCTTTGCTTGTGCCTGTTACCTCTCTAATAAATCAAGAAACTTTTTGAAGATGCCCTGTTTCAAGAGTTTCTTTGAATGGGACGATTTCGGGACATTTGACAGTCTGCTTTTGAGGGACCATCAAAATACAACTATCAGAAGAACAATTCCCTTCCTAACCGTAGGAGTCATCCTATGCTAGAACTGATGAGATTCCTTGCATTAATGCAATAATTGGATCTACTTCAGACAAAGTTTGAACGCCTTACCCATGAAAGCAATTCCGTTTTTGTGGAGCAGTTCTGGAAGCTTGGGATTCTCCGAGGCATGTCCCCAGCCGGCCCACACTGCCTGGGATTTAAAAAAAGGGGGGGGAAAGAGGTCAGATTTCCTTGCAAACATGTCTACAGCAAATATAGGTAGTCTTCGATTTACAAACCACAACTGAGCCTGGACGTTTGGTCATAAGTCATTACAATCATAAATCGCATTACTACATGACCAGGTTCGATTTTACAACCTGTCACAAAGCATGTCACAATGGTCATTAAGTGAACCGTACGGTGTTTTTTGTCAAAAAAACCCATGACCACAGGACATATAATCAAGGGACTGTGGGAATGCTACCACTGGTCGTAAACGTGAACCAGTTACCAAGAGATCACATGACAGCAGGGATGGCACAGCGGTCGTAATTTGAGGATGGTCCTAAGTAACTTTTTTCAGCCCGTTGTAACTTCCAATGGTCATTAAGTGACTGGTCATAAGTCAAGGATTGCCTGTAGAGAAGGGTATTTGTGGCTACCACTCTTCCCCAATTCATTTCTCATTATTGCAATGTACAGAAGCCAATTACATTTCATGCAGGGTGGAATGGCATTCCACTCCATGTCAAACACCGGTATCAGCATGTAAGCTGTATAAATTAGCCTACATTAACACACCTCAATTATTTCACACACTTCTAAAATATCTAGGAATATTCTGGCTTGTTTCCAATGTGTATCCTCACACTGAATAATCCACTCAGAATAATAAGAGTTGAAAGAGACCTTGGAGGTCTTCTAGTCCAACCCCCTGCTCAAGCAGGAAGCCCTATACCATTATAGGCAAATGGCTGTCCAATCTCTTCTTAAAAACCTCCTGTGTTGGAGCATCCACAAGTCATTCTATTGATCAACTGTTCTCACTCTCAGGAAGTTTCTCTTTAGTTTCAGGTTGCTTCTCTCCTTGGTTAGCTTCCATCCGTTGCTTCTTGTCCTTCCCTCAGATGCTTTGGAGAAATAGGTGGACACACACACCCCTTCATTGTGGCAGCCCCTTAGATATTGGAAGACGTCCATCATGTCACCTCTAGTCCTTCTTTTCATTAAACTAGACATACCGTGTTTCCCCGAAAATAAGACACTGTCTTATATTAATTTTTGCACCCAATGATGCGCTAGGTCTTACTTTCAGGGGATGTCTTATTTTTCCACCTAGGCCGCCCAGAAACGGAAGTCCGAGATGTCGCACTTCCTGTCTGCTCCGGCTGTGCGGAAGGGGAGGCCTTATTATGGGGGAGGTCTTATTTTTGGGGGATGCCTTATATTTCAGTGAGAGGCAAAACGGTAAGTAGGTCTTATTTTCAGAGGATGTCTTACTTTCGGGGAAACAGGGTACAGAGTTCCAGCAACCGTTCATTTTTGTTGCTCCTCTCTGCACTCTGTAACATCATCCTGAATATTCCACTCCTTCCCCTTTTCACAATTTTTCCATGTTTTGCTCAGGAGAGTTTACATCCCGTGATTAATCCCCACTAAGCATTTGAGAAGTGGAAAAATTTATCTAAATGCATCATGGAGAGTTCTGTCAAAGTTGAGCTTTCCTCAAACAATGGACGGTGTTGCTTCAGCTACAACATTTATGGGCAATTTTTCCTTTTCTACCACTAGATTCTCCACATTGCCTTAATGTCTTCTCGAATGCCTTGACAGACTTGAGGACATTCTTCTCCATCGTGAACTTCTTCAGATGTATTGGACTACAGTTCCCAGAATTCCCAACCAGTAAGTAGCCATTGGTGGGGAAAGGTGCATTTATGAAATCTGAGCAGGTCAGTCAACAGACAACCAGACACTTTTCTCTCTTCACAAGTCCAATTCACAACGAGCTAAACCATGATCTTTTGAGCTGTGGCAATTAAATAAACCGCAATTGGTTTGGTTCACACAACAGGCTAAATTTTAATCAAACCTGGTTTACAAACCAAAGTGGATAGCATGCTTAGCTAAATCTACACAAACAACTATGTTAGAATGAGGCCACCAACACCCTTAACGTGCACTGTTTTTTAAATTCTATTTTCACTTTCTCACCTGCACAGGTATCCGTTTTGCAATCTCCAGTATCAGCTCCACATTTGCATAGTTATTGTTATTTGGACCTCCAGGTACCGGGACATAATGATCAGCCATTTTAATATATTCTGAAAAAATGAAAATAAGAGGGTATTTCGGCTGCTTATTCAACTGGCGGCTTCTACATTTCCAAAACGGATTGAAAAAACAAGAACAATATGTGCATCAACTGAGCTTAAGATTCATGAGGGAGCAATTCTTTTGGGATTTCCTCTCCATTCTGGGGGTAAGTTTTTATTGAGTTGTAACGCACAAGCAAAATTGAATAAAGCAAACACTGGGAAAATAGGAGAGGAAAAGGGAAGAGGTAAAGTGTGGGGGAAGGGCGGAAAAGAAAAAAAGGAAAAGCATTAACTTCCGACTTCCTTTGGCGCCGTAAAATATGACAATCTCACCGAGTCTCAACTTTTTGCTTCACACATTTGTTTGAACTTCTATTACAACAGACCTATCTAATCGGTAAAGCCCAAAATCAAATTTTCATTTTTTTTTTTAACCTTGAGCACAAAATTCAGAAGCGGTTTCCCGTCAAGTGCAAAAGTTTTTATATTTTTTTCCTCAATCAGAACAGCCAATTTCGCCATCTCCGCTAACTCCATCAGCTTCTGTAACCATTCCTCCATTGTAGGAATCGTGGCAACTTGCCATTTTTGTGCGTAAAGTAATCTTGCTCCCGTCAACATACAAAGCATCAAAGTTCCATTCCTCTCCCTGGATAAATAGCCCCAAAAGAAACGTCTCTGGTTTCTTCTCAATACTCACCTGGAGAATCTTCTGCATTAATGTATGACTCTTATTCCAATAACTCTTTGCTCTCTCTCTCTCATGTCCGCCATAAATGATAAAAAGTCCCGTCTTTACTTTTATACTTCCAATACCTTTATACATTCCTGATAGTTTGTCTAGAGTTATATCATCTTTCAAA
>JANHFO010009234.1:0-11180 GCA_032468095.1 Pareas carinatus | reverse complement strand
GTTGAAGAAGAAAAGATGGCTTTGGAAGAATATCTGAAGGACAATGAAGAAGATGCACTGAAGTTAGTACACCAGGATCTATACATAGACGTTTGGGGCATGTAAACTTTAAAGCTGTGAAACGAATTGTTAACTTATCTAATGGCATCAGGCTAAAATCCTGTAGGCACTTTGTAGACTGCAATGTTTGCAATAAGGTAAAGAGTAAAGTAATTCCTGCAAACAGGGCGAATGGTTTAAAAGTCAGTGAACCTCTACAGGTGGTAGTGGCTGATTTGATTAGACCAAAAGAACCCAGTTTTGGAGAAGCAAAATATATATTAAGTATTGTTGACCTTTACTCTAGATATGGGTTTTACTATCTAATGAAGAACAAGGTTGATTTGCTAAGATATGTGGAACGGAAAACAAAGCATAAGGTAATAACTTTAGTTACTGATAATGGATCAGAATTTACTAACCAAATGTTTACAATTATGTTGAAGAAGGCAGGTATAAACCATAAGCGGTCTGCACCTTATGGACCTCAACATAATGCATATTGTGAACGAAAAGGTCAGACCTTACAAGTTATGGTTAAAGCTATGCTCAATGACTCAGGTATGAATGAGAAACTTTGGGGAGAAGCTACCATATGGGCTAATCATATTCTAAATAATATAGCACTTACTGCAGCAAATGAATTACCATTTGTTTGCTAGCATGGTAGGAAACCAGACCTTAGTTATCTCCATGTATTTGGAACTCCTGCATGGGTTCACATCCCAGCTCAGCTAAGATGCAAGGGACAACATAGAACTAGGAAATTAATATTTGTAGGATACGAGTCAAACCATAGATCATTCAGATTTTGAGAACCAGGCACAACTAAAATTCACCATAGTGTGAATTCAAAGTTCCTAGAGCATATAGGATGGGAGAGAATAGACCAGGATTATGTTATTATAGACTTTCAAGAGCCAATTAAAAGTAATGATCATATAGAGAAAACTCAAGATAGAGATTCAGAAACAGAGTGAAACAGGAGGAAGAGTGAAAGAGAAGGAAGAGGTAGGCGAGACTTCGGTAGGGGAGATAAGATATGAGTCCACTTCTAAGAGCAGTCCAGTATTGTCAAGAAGGACTACAAGATAGACCTCCAGATAGATACCAGGCTAATGTTGCTCAGCAGATCGGTCTTGAACCTTCTTGCTATGGAGACATTAGGTCATATCCTGAAAAGGAACAAATAGCATGGAATATGGCTATGCAAAAGAAACTTAAATCCTTAATTGGTTTAAAGGTATTTGAGGAGGTGAGACTCCCAAAAGGGGAAAAGTCAATTGGATGCAGATGGGTTTACAAGATAAAAAAAGACGTAGATGATCATGTAACACATAAAGCATGTCTAGTAGTTCAGGGCTTCACACAAACAAGACAAGATTATGATGAGGTATTGGCACCAAGTTTAAAGGTTAATACCTTAAGAGCAACTTTAATTTGGGCTGCAAGTAACAAGTATGCTATAAATCATGTAGATGTTGAGACAGCATATTTACATGCACCATTACAGCATAAAATCTACATGAGGAAGCCGTTAGGATTAGGTAACAACAAAAAAAGAAATAGTATGATTGTTAAAAAAAGAGTTTGTATGGACTAAAACAATCAGGCCATGAATGGAATAAGTGCATAGTAAAGGAACTAAATAGGTTAGGTTTCCAGAGTAGTGTGGCAGACCCATGTCTATTAAAGAGAAAGCAGAATGGTGTGTTAGCATTCTTGCTATTATTCACTGATGATGTTGCCATAATCACGAAGACTATGCAGGAAGCTGAGGAAATAACAAATAGCTTGCAGACTAAGTTCAAGATAAAACCATTAGGGGAGATTAGACATTATCTTGGGCTTGATATTCACAAGACAGAGAAAGGGTTCAAGATATCCCAGGTGGATAAGATCTCCGCTTTATTAAAGAGGTACAATATGGACCAATGCAAACCTTCCAATACTCCTATGGGGAAGGAATTTAGTAATGATAATACCTGTTTTTGATAAGGAGATATACCAGTCCTTGATAGGGAGCTTATCATATCTAGGAAATTGATCAAGATTTGATATTGCATATAGTGTGAACCAATTGGTTCGGTACACTGTGAAACATTGGCAAGCTGCAAAGAAAATACTTAGGGATTTAAAGAAGGCATTAAATTATTCTTTGTACCTAGAACCTAATAGAGAATTAAGTCTCGGCGCGTATACAGACGCAAGCTTGCAAATGATGTTGACACTAGGAAATCAACATCTGGTCTGATAATAATGCTTGGAAATGCATTGATAGAGTGGAAGTCCATTAGGCAGCAACATATAAGTCTTTCAATGGAAGCTAAATTTTCATGTCTGTCATTGTTATGTACAAAACTAATGTATTTCAAACAACTGAGTTTGGATTTTGAGTTGAATGTAGTTAAATCAATTTTGGTGTATGAATATAACCAAGCTGCAATAAAATTAGCGACCAGTATTGTAGTCAGTATCAGATCAAAGCATACTGATCTGAGATATCATAATGTTAGATAATGTGTGGAAAATAAATTGATTGTGCTAAGATATTGTGAAAGTGAGCAGAATATATATATTGTCAGCATTTCTCATCTCAGAGGAAATACTAGTTCTTTTTCATGTAGTCTTTCTGAATGTATTAAACAACAACTTATTCTATGATATGGATTGGTTGTTTGATTAATAAGGAACAAAATGCTGAGAACTTGGCACCTTAACAGTGATATAGGAAGGATAAAAGGCAATGTGTGCTTGTCGTGTCTGACTCTTGGGGCAGCGCTCATCTCCGTTTCAAAACCAAAGAGCCAGCGCTGTCCGAAGACACCCCCGTGGTCATGTAGCAAGCATTACTGAATGCCTAAGGCGTACGGAGCGCTGTTACCTTCCCACCGAAGTGGTCCCTATTTTTCTATTTGCATTTTTGCATGCATTCAAACTGCTAGGTTGGCAGAAACTGGGGTGAGTAATGGGAGCTCACTCCGTTATGCAACGCTGGGGATTTGAACTGCTGAACTACTGACTTACGATTGACAAGCTCAGCATCTTTATCCGCTGAGCCACCATGCGCCTTTTTATAGGAAGTATATAACCTTGAATAAATAATAAAAAGAAATGGCTGTCACCCGTAACAATTGCTGCCATAATATGTTCTTTCTTTAAGGCGCTTGGACTCCAGGGATTTGAGGTCCAAGTTAGGCTGCATCTCAGTCAATTATCCCGAATTCCCCTCCGTCAAAGTAACTTGCACAACAGTCCATTCCTTTTGGTTTCTTCTTCTTTAAGATAGGATCATATCTCTAGCCCCTTCTTTTGCACATTGTTTGGGATAACACTTGAACTTGCAAAATTCAGAGAAGAACGTTGCGCAAGTTTTTCTGAGAAAATCTGCAGCTGGGTCCAGCTCATTTCCTCTTTCTAACTTTAACTGCATCCAGTTCAAGCTAACAGCATTCATTGAAAAAGATTGCATTGTTCGGTTGTGAAAGAGACCTGCTGGTCCCCTCTGGAGGTTCTTCCTGTCAACACCAGGTATGTCTGCGGTAAAGACAGAGTCTGCGGTAAAGACAGTGTTGTGGTCATTTTGTTTCTGCAAAATGCTCCTTTTTGGGACCAGGGTAGGACTAGGAGCCCATTAGTATGGGATCAGCTAATCCCTCAGGATCCTCTGGCCCATAATGGAACTCAGTTCAGTAGCTTTTTTTTTTCCAGAATGGTGTGATACCAGCCTTCTCATCTCTGACTTCAGTAAATCTTAACAATGTATTGAAGAACCGTGGTGGTGCAGTGATTAGAATGCAGAATACAGAATAACAGAGTTGGAAGGGACCTTGTAGGTCATCTAGTCCAACCTCCTGCTTAAGCAGGAGACCCTATACCATTTTTGACAAGTAGCTGTCTAGTCTCTTCTTGAAAGCTTCCAGTGATGCAGCATCCACAACGTCTGAAGACAAGCTGTTCCACTGGTTGATTGTTTTCACGGTCAGGAAATTTATTTTTATTTCTAGGTTGAATCTCTCCTTGATCAGTTTCCATCCATTTTTCCTTGTTTGATTTTAAGGTGCTTTGAAAAATAGGTTGACCCTCCTCCTCTTTGTGACAGCCTCTCAAATATTGGAAGACTGCTGTCGTGTCACTCCTGGTCCTTCTCCTCACTAAACTAGCCATGCCCTGTTCTTGCAGCTGTTCTTCATATGTTTTAGCCTCCAGCCCCCTTTATTGCAGCAATTCGACCCTGACCTACTCAAGGTTGACTCAACTTTCCATCCTTCCAATGTCGGTAAAATGAGGACTCAGATTGTTGACTCTGTAAAATGCTTTGAGTGGGCTATAAAGCACTATGAAGCAGTATATAAGCCTACGTGCTATCGCTATTTTTTCTCATTTCATGCTATTAATTGTTAGCTGCTATTGTACTCCTGCTTTTTTGATTCCTTTGGTTTTGAACTTAAAATCAATCTTGATTGAAAGGTAGGAAGGGCTGCACCTGTTTTGTATGGACGGTAAACCAACAATGATTCTGAATTCCCCAAGAACACGATTCCTTTCAGCCATTTTGACAATCAGAAGTTTCTTTTCTTTTAATAACTGCATTTCCCATTCAATTACAGCACCCCAGGTTGTCCACCTTATGCACGGATTTGAACTTTCTAATCAAGTAAACACACACTTTTTGCACAATGGAGCAGCAATCTAATTATTCCAGAGGTATGAACAGCATTAAAACTTGTATTATATGTAAAAATTTCTTCCCTTTGTGGATACTACTGATAACGAATAGCTCAAGGGTTCATAATACTTCATGAGCTGACTCCAGAATTGAAACTCTAGCACCAAATCATGAGTTCCTATTGTCTCTTCTCTTCTGAGGTTGGGGGTTGCATTTTTGGCATTTTGGAAACATTCAGTGGGTGCATTCATAAAGTGGCTCCTGAGGAAACTATTCATAAACTAAATCTTATGGAGAATTTAGGAATATCAACCCATGGATAACTGTCTCTTCCTGCAGACAATCTCATCTCAGAATTGTCCTTTGGAAAGGCACAGGGGGTGAAATCCACCATTTTGTTCTTCTTTAATTAAGGGGGGAGAGAAATGATTAGAGGCCCAGAAGCATTTCTTGAAATGAAGGAAGAACAAGGGTGGGGAAAATAGTTCTTTTCAAAATGAGTCCTTCCACACACAAAAAAAAGCAACAAAAAAAATACCTGAGATTATTTTATTTATACATTCACAGACTCTCATTCAGAAAGAAACAAATCTTTATGAAAGATATTTCTAAAAAAAAAATTACCATTTTTGTTGTCTGCTGTTATTGATCAGAATAATGACTTACTATAATTGCGTCCTTAGGCAATGCATCAGTCCCAAGAGTATTGATTGACTTCGATGAACTTTGGAGCACATACACTGAGTAAGTATATTATGATACAAAATATTTTCTTTGCAGGAATGGAGCTAGCCATTCAGTTGTTTCATAATATTTCAAAAAGGAAATTGACTTGCTCCTCTGCCCATTTGTGACTGCTGGAAAAGGATCCCTTTCTTTTGAAGGCAATCTTCCATGGTGGAGTTTGCTCAACTCTCCATATAACCTCTCTACATAATCAGGAGAAAAAATTTCAGCTCCTAAAGCCTATGCACAAAAAAGCCCAACTAGAATTTGCCAGGGCCCACGCTGAAAAAGAAGAAGACTATGGGGAAACTGTACTCTGGAGTGATGAGATCAAGATAAATGTTTGTGGAATCTTTCTTTTGAAGGGAATCCTCCATGGTAGAGGTTGCTCAACTCTTCATATATTCTCTCCACGTAATCAGGAGAACAATTCAGCTTTGCTGTTCTTGGTTGAAATCCATGGGACTTTCTTGATCATATGACAACTGTCACATGCAGGGTCCACCTATAGGCTCACAACCTTTTTCCTTTCCTTGGGAAAAGCTCAGCAACATCAGGTTTTCCAGTCCCTTGGATTATAATTTTCTCTAATCTAGAGTTACTAGCCATCTAGCAAAAGGAAGGCATGTGCTACTTATTGCTCTCATTTCCTCAATCCAACAGATGTAGCTTAAAATCATCTGATGATGACCCCCTGAGTCCAGCAGGTACACAAAAATCCATCCGCGGAGTGGAGGCCTGCAGATTGGGCTGCGGGCCTAATTGGAAGCCTCTCTGATCCCCGCGGATCTATTTTTGTGCACCTGCAGGGCTCAGGGAGGCCTGGAGATCGGGCCACGGGCCTAATTAGAAGCCTCTCAAAGCCCCGCGGGTGGCCAGAAATTGATCTGTGGTGCTCGGGGAGGCGTCTAATTAGGCCCGCGGCCTGATCTGCAGGCCTCCCTGAGCCCTGCAGATCAATTTTTGTGCACCCGCGTGGCTCGAGGAAGCCTGGAGATGGGCCGCGGGCCTAATTAAAAGCCTCCCAGAGCCCCATTGGTGGCCAGAAATCGATCCGTGTGACTCTGGGAGGCCTGGAGATCGACCCACGGGCCTAATTAGAAGCCTCCCCGAGTCCCGCGGGCCAATCTCCAGCAGCAGCATGGAGGCCAGCACAGACTGTGGGGAGAGAGAGAGTCGGGCCTTACTCACCTACCCTCTTGCTCCTTGCCTTGCTGCTCCTCTCCCTGCCATGACTCTTGCTGAAACTGCCATTGCATTTGAATTCTGGACGCCCCTTTCCACTGCCTCCTCAGATTGGCCCAGCACAGGTTGGCACCTCCCCTTTTCAATAAATGTTAAATCTCCTTTAAAAATAATTTTTTTGAGAAATTTTTGTTGTAGTTTGCTCATAGATGGCAAGCATGAATTTTCAGTAGTGTAACTTTTATGGTTTTTAAGATATAGCGATGAATCAGACGTAAGTGAGTGAGAAATGAATGATAAATGAATTGTTTTTGAAAAATATTACTATAGATATACTGATTCTCTTTCTGTCTCTTTTTTCAATTAGGATGAAAGAATCTATAGCAAATAGTAATTTTGACCCTGAAATGATCAACCCTATTTTCAATACTACTAGAATTGTTTCAAATATTTCCAAAATATCAGAATTTTTTTCTTCTCCTTCTACTCAACTGTTTGATAATTTAACACAAGTCTTTTTCAATGGGTTCATTGCCATTGTTTGCATTTTGGGCCTGGTGGGAAATGGAAGGACAATTTATCTTCTGGCCTATTGCATTAAGAGGAATTCTTTCACTACTTTCATCCTGAACCTCTCCATCGCTGATTTTGGGGTCATCACATCCCTCATTAATGCAGCTATATTTGTGGCAGTGTTAACTCTGAGTCAAAGAACATACATTGTCGAAACCTTTTTCTTCTTATTTTTTGAGCTCTTTTTCTTCACCTATTCTGCCAGCCAGTTTCTGCTGACGGCCATCAGCCTGGACAGGTGTGTGGCTGTCCACTTCCCACTCTGGCATCACTGCCATCGTCTGCCATATTTGTCCACCCTTGTTTGTGGCCTCATCTGGGCCCTCTCCTTCCTGCTCTCTGCGGTACATTTCACTCTCCACCAGACCAGGGCCTTTGGAAGTTCACCTCTGCTTTACCAGCTTATAGTGAATGGTTTACTTTGCACGCCCCTCATGGTTGTGTCCACTGTGACTCTCTGGATTCATATGAGGTCTAAATTACAACGCAATCAAAGGAAGCTGCTCACCACCATCTTGCTGGCTCTCCTTTGCTTTCTCCTTTTCTCTCTCCCAATGGATGCCTTTTATGCCGTTGAATATTTTAGTTCCTATAATCCGCTCCTCATGACCATTGGGATAGGATGTGCCGCTCTCAACAGCAGCATCAACCCACTCCTTTATTTCTTAGTGGGGAGGAAGAAGAGGGGGAAGAATCAGCCCAGAGCATCCTACAAGGAAGCGCTGCAAAGGGTCTTCCAGGATGAACAGGAAAGCCAAGAGAACCAAGAAACTACAGAGGAAGACAAGCTGTGAAGAATCACTGGTATTGCATATACAATAGTTAAAGCTATAGTTTTATTTGAGGCATAATATGTGCTTTCCTTAAGAACATGCAGAATTGATATAATTTACTGAGGAAACTACTTAAAAACAGAACTTTGTAAACAGGAAGTTTTACTGTGCCCGTATTTTTCAACTCAAAAAAAAGCTGTTTATCAGAAAATGTTTTCATTGATATAATTCCTGTTTATTTCATAATAACAACCGTTAGAAATATGTCTTCCTGAATGAAAATTTTAAAATGTGTAGTTTATTGTAGGCATTTTTCTTTGTGACATGCAAATTTATAGGCATATAGTAGATATAAAGAGAAGGGATAAATGTGCTCTAGAACAGAGGTTTTCAAACTGGGACCCATGGGCCCGTTGGAGTCCATGGCAAGCTTGCAGGGGTTCTGCAGACAGGTCAAGAATTTTTTTAAAAAAGTAATATACATGAATTGTCAATGAGTAGTTAGTTGAATTTGTGGGAATGGGGCCCGCCATGTAGCAACAACATCAGTGTACATCTCCACCCCAGGCCACCCTAATGATGCCGTTGAAGTAATGACTCAGTGTCTTGAGACCGTGCAGGTCTGGATGCGGAGGAACAGGCCCAGGCTCAACCCCTCCAAAACCGAGTGGCTGTGGCTTCCGGCGTCCCGATATAGCCAGTTGACTCCATCACTCGCCATCAGGGGTGATACGTTGCCCCCGGTGGAAAGGGCTCGCAACCTGGGCATCCTCCTGGATACATGGCTGTTGTTGGAAGATCATATGACAGCTGTGACCATCAAGTACGCTTGATTCACCAGTTGCGTCCCTTTCTAGATCAGGACTCCCTACGCACAGTCACTCAAGCGCTTCTCATCTCTTGACTGGATTACTGCAATGCTCTCTACATGGGGCTCCCCTTGAACCTCACCTGGAGACTTCAGCTGGTTTAGAATGTGGCCATGCGGGGGATTATGGGGGTCAGGGGTTGTGCCCATGTGACCCCCTCCTGCACGAGCTGCACTGGTTGCCTGTGGTCTTCCGAGTGCATTTCAAGGTACTGGTTACCATCTTCAAAGCGCTCCATAGCTTAGGTATCTGCAGGAACGCCCGTTACCAACCAATATCTCCCACCGACCAGTTCGCTCCCATGGAGAGGACCTCATCAGATTGCCATCAGCCAGACAATGTCTGCTGGCGACCCCCAGGGGTAGAGCCTTCTCTGTGGCAGCACCAACGTTGTGGAACAAACTCCCCCTGGAGATACATATTATCTCTGATCTCCGGGTCTTTTGGCATGCTCTTAAGACTCATCTTTTCATCCAGGCTGGGCTGGATGTCTTCTTGGGCTAGTTTTAATTGGATTTTAATTGGGTTTTAGTTATTTTAAATCGGTTTTAACTTTTAATCAGCCATCATTTAATAATTTTAATTTTGGTTTTAAAGTGTGTTGAATATGTATATATGTGTTTTATGGCTGTTCACTGCTCTGAGTCCCTCAGGAGTAGGGCGGTATATAAATCCAATAAATAAATAAATAAACATGTTTTGGGATGATCTACAGCTTGAAAAAGTTTGAAAACCTTTGCTCTAGAGGATATTAGTTCCTCAAATAAAATGTCATCTTTGATCCTGAACATTTTTAGACATGATATCATTCAATTATATTTTAAAATAAGAGTTCATTAGTTATTGACTTTATTTGTTTGACTATGTAGCTTCTATGTAGCCTCTATGATTGTAAACCTTCCTTCCTGCCATTCTTTTATGGACATTTCAAGTCCTTATTTCTAGCTGACACCAAACCACTTGACAAAGTTCTGGAATAGTAAGATCTTAGTAGAAGTTCCTTCTCATTCACAACCTCATCTAAGTTTCTAATTTTTTATGGCTATTTTTGGAATAGAGGCCTTTTTAAAGGATTTTTGAGTATGTGTCTCTATAGATGTAGTTAATGATAGATAGATAGATAGATAGATAGATAGATAGATAGATAGATAGATAGAAGAGATAGAGATATGAAAAAATGTATAGAGATGATAGAAATATAGATATAGCTATAGAAAGATAGAGATAGATATTAACTTTTCAAAATATTTTTACACTTTATGCATTTTTTATTTTTTTCAACTTTGGTTTGAATTCTACAGTTTTTATGCTGGTCTATGACCAAAATAAATATTTCATATGATTTGTGTTATAGAATTGGGTACATGTTTTCAGGAAGGAAGACCTCTTTCTCAAGGACCCAAATGTCAAATCAGCCTTGAGTCATTGGTATGCAGGAAGAGGTCTAGAAGGGATCTTCCCTAAAAACCTTCACAGGATTTATCTGATTGTTATACCGAGTGTGCTTTAGTCTGGCAAGATTCCTGCCTATAGATGAACTGCAATAAAATATATATATATATATATATTCTAAGCAACTTGTTGTATTGTTCTTGGTTTCCTGCACTGGACCATTTGATAGTTATGCCCAGCAGCTGCATCATGAATTATTTTCTTTTGGGAAGTCTGCCTGCAGAAGAAAAGGATTGCCAGCTTGGAACAGCTCTTGGTGCTAATGGATGGTAGTGGTACCTAGAACGGCCACCACTAGTGTCTCTCTGCAATGTGTTCAAAAGAGCATAGATGCAAGTGAGATGGGTGGGGTGAGTGATTCTTACCTGGGACTCCATCCGTTGAAAGACTTAAGTGATCCCTGAACCACTGCAACTGGAAGTGCTGGGATTCCCATAGTTGAGTAAGGAGCTACATGAGGCCTCATTTAATTACAACAATGATTTGTGACCACAATTCTAGGGTCAAATCTATTCTTAAGTCAACGACTACATGTAATATCTTTGTCAACAGTCCCATTAGTGAATTCAAAATAAAACTCCTGGGACATTTTGAATTCAAAGTCTTAAGATTTATTGAATATACCGCCAAAGCACAGTCAAGAGGAACACCGACTGAAATTTCTGTGTAAAGATCTACAAATTGAACATTAGATTTCCATGGGTCAAGCCCTTCAATACATCACGTGATACACAATAAACAATGCATTTCGGCCTTCCTCTGAAGAATTCCTCACAGCAGCGTCCATGGTGCGTGTATGCAGCCCAGGATCGATCCGGTATTCTTGAAGGATCATCGGGAAGCTGAAAGAGTGGTAAGTCAGTGTTTGTGTTTGAGTCTATTATTATTTCAGGG
>JANHFO010009232.1:8597-23801 GCA_032468095.1 Pareas carinatus | reverse complement strand
CCCAGGGAGCAGGTTTCAGGCGTGGGAGGCAGAGCTAGCTCTCCCACGTCCTGTTGCCTCTAGGACCGGAAGTCGAATCCCTCGGTGAGGTCTTTTTGATAAAATAAGTTGCTATATGTGGAGTAACCTCTCTTTCTTGCCAATAAGCATAAGAGCCATGAAAGAAAATATTTATCACGAAGATTTTGGTATATAAACTGATTGCAGCTGCTATTCTAAAATGAGACAATGAAAGAAGATAGGACAAATATTTACTATTTTCCCATTTGTAAACTTTGGCTATTTTTCCAGTATTGCTTTGAAATCCATTCAGCAATAGATTCTCACTTTAATGACTGGGCAAAACATCTTCATAAATTTATTTATTTATTCTAGAAACTTTATATGACCATCCAAAATTCATTCTGGATAACTGAATGGCTTATAGGGATAAAACTCCAATATAAAAAACAATAACTGTACACACACACATACACACACACACACACACACTCTTCTTTACATTTCCTAAATGTGTAGAATACAACAGGTATTTATTTAAGAGCTGCCAAAATTTCTCTGACACCAATTGTCTCAGAGGACTTGGTTCATATTCTCAAAGTATTCTCGAAGTAGTCATTCTGTATTGGTTCACATTCTCAAAGTATTCATTCTGTAACTTTCTTTGCAGTGAGAGGCATAAAACTATTTTCTGTTTGCACCAATGGATCCCTTCGGGGAGAAGGGCGGTATAAAAATCTTAATAAATAAATAAATTCAGTAATGAGTACATTCACCCACCCCATGGAGTGTTCTATTATACGGGCAATAAGCATTGAGGGAACATTGACTGACTTTGAAAATCTAAGCGAGATCGGATTAGGTTAATACTTGGATGGGAGACCATAAGGAATCCCTAGGTCTATGAGTCAAGTTGGGAAATCAAAACTACAGCACATGCAGAAACAATGGCCGCTCCCCTACGGCTAGCTAGAAAATTCTTTCGATATTGCCAAGAAGTAAATGAAATTGTAAGTTTTATTATAAAGATATTTTAACAGCTTTCTAATTGAAAGCAGACAATGCAAACCAATTCCAAAGATCTAGGGACCAATTCCAAAGATCTAGGGACTAGCAAAGCAGTTGACAGGAGTCAAGACTGACTTAAAGGTGTACATAGACAGAAAAAAATGCAGACTAAAAAGCTAACCTTTAAAGAGTCCACATGATTTTTATAAATATGTGGCTATGATGTTGGTGGTGAAAAAAGCTTTTATCTTCATTTCTTTTTATATGAATCAGACTTTGTAATCTTACTGTTTTGACCCATTACATGCTGTATTTATGTCACTGCCTGTACTGGTCAGTGCTTGTAACTAAACTGGAATGCGCAGCTTCCAGAATTTCACAGACATTCAAAACCCCTTTGCAAAGTTGTCCTAAGTCAGTAGCAATGCAGTGACCCACAACTGAATGCCTAAATGGATCAGGAGGAAACCGAGGCATGATCTCTTCTCCTGCATAGCCACCGCTCTGATTTTGCAGCTTTCATGAAGGCAAAGATATTTTGCAACCTGGCAAATTCATCTGCTGAATTTCCCCGCCTCAAAAACTTTCTCCAAACTGTGAATGGAGTTACAGCAGTCAAGACTGCTTACTCAAGCAGTAGCTCTTCAAGCATTAATGGAAAGTAGCGAGAAAGCTCAGTTCAGTCTTCGCTCTCACCAAAGTCCTATGATTTACAAGAGGCCTCTAGAAAGTTTCCAAAAGGGGCTTTGAAAGCAGTCCAAAATTATTCCCAGATACTTCAATGTTTGGATGTCATGCCAAATTATAGTTAAGTATTAAATACACTCAAGCCTCTGGCTTCAGATAGTCTTCCTTTCTTTCGTCTTTAGCAGGCTGCACAGCGGATATGAAACATTGACTTTGGGGACTAATCAAATGCCTGAAGTGGATCAAACAGTGTAAATAAGACCCCCTCAGGAGCCCGCCTTCTGAGATGGAGCCTACTTAAAAACAAAGGATGCCTCTTTGGATAAAACAACACATTGCCAATATTTAAGAGAAATTGGAAGTAGTCAAACTCCCTGTTTGCAATTGTGCTGACCCAGGAAAGAGGTTTACTATAAATGATGCTTCAGTGCAGGATGTTTAAGTCAACTTCAGCGATTTTTCTATATATAATTCTTGCTAAAACAACTTTAAGGTTTGGGTTTTTGTTTTTTTTAAGAAGAACAGTTGGAAAGCTGTTCTCTTATTTCTGATCACAGCACCTTGAAAATTTAACTTGAAAGAAAGATTCAAATATTAGATCGACATAAATAAATCATCCTTTAAGAACATTAACCCTGAAGCTAACGAACAAGGTGTGTTCCCTTTTTTTTTGATAATTCAAATATGGGTATAATTCAAATGCACTGTTAACAGATTCATTTGAGTAAATGAATAAAACAATGTCTCTTGAAAATCCTAACAGAAAGCTATTTCATATTTGCATACATTTTGAATGAAGATTGCCAGACTCATTCAAACTAGAGAGTCAAAAAGGAATGTTCCTTTTAGATAGTTATCTTAAAATACAAGATAAAAACTAATAAATACAGCATTTGGATAGTCTTCCATCTCCTTTAGGCTGATAAGCAATTATATTTGCATATTTCTTGACAGGTTTCGTTTTCCTCTGTCAGTGGATTTAATCACAAAATCTCCTCTTCACGTTATTTGAAATTTTAATGGTCAATAGCAATATAGGAGTCTTTTTTGGGATTGAAAATTTGCAAGTCACATAAAATTAGCAGGTGTCCTAAAAATTGCAGATCACCTATCATTCATCAACAGTATTGTTTACTCTACAAAATTAACCAAATAATGTTTGGAAGTAGTTTTTTCTCCCCATTCTATTAACAAAATTGGACTTTCTTTGTGGATATCCTTGGATACCCATATCTGCCTGTACTCCCACTCTTCTTTTTTGACTGTGGGTATAGAAGAATAAAAACAATAATGTATTAATAAATAATAAAAAAACCAGATAATGAAAAGAGATCAGAAACCAACTTTTTCTCCTATTCTTCTGATGCTGGATTCATTGCTCTTGTTTGCTTATTTTAATACATGCCTGCATATGTCCCAAAGGTGCTTTTTAAAGAAGCAAGAGAACTTTCTTTATTCTTCCTTGTCAGTGTTTCACTTCTCATCCAAGAAGCTTCTTCAGTTCTCCAGTTCTCCAGAACTGTATAGAAGCTTCCTGGATGAGAAGCAAAAGTCTTCAAGGAAAAGCAAAGAAAGTCCAATTGCCTCTTGGAAAAACACCTCTGGGACAACTATGACCCAGATGACTGAGAATCTTCATGGACACATGCCTGCATATGTTCAGTTTTATTAATAAATAAAGAATAAAGATATTTTAAAAAACAGAGAGAAAAAGAGAAATTGCTTGAATTATTTATTCTATTACACTTTTAAAATATAGATCTCTATATAGGTAGTCTTTGACGTAACCATAGTTCATTGAGCGACTGCTCATAGTTATAATCGCAATGAAAAAGATGACTTAATAACTGTTTTTCACACTGACGCCTGTTACAGTCATGGTCACGTGATCAAAATTCGACCAGTTGGCAACTGATTCATACGTATAACAGTTACAATGTCCCGGGAGCATGTGATCATCTTTTGCAAACTTCTGAATAGCAAAGTTAATGGGGAAGCCAGATTCACTTAACAACCATGTTACTAATTTAACAACAGCAATGGTTCCCTTAACAACTGTGGCTTGAAAAGTCTACAATGGGGCAAAACTCACTTAACAATTGTCTTGCTTAGGAACAGAAATTTTGGGCTCAAATGTGATCGTAAGTTGAGGACTACCAGTATAGAGACTATTTTGCCTAGCCACTGTAGATAAAATAAAGATATGGTGCTCTACATAAATATGCACTGTATGTTGGCAAAGTATTATGATGACTATATGATTGGAGAGAAGGTCTGTGAATGAGGATATATTACTGGGCCTTCCTTTTTTGTGGTTTCTTTTATTTCTTTTTCTTTTATTCTTTTATGTAACCGTACATAATGTGACATTCATCCTCTCAACAGATCCTTTTGCAACCTGACATCCATATTATAGCGAGTAGTTTATGCAATTACAGAGCTGAAAGAGATATGAATTAAAAGCAGTGTGAATTGCTTCTTCTGGCAAGACACTGCTGTCCTGATTATAAGGAACTGTCTTTTTCCAAGTCAAATAAATGATATGTTTAGTAGTATCTGTTGACTGTGTCTCCAAGATCACAGCTCTGCTACTTGAAATCCTTTAAATAGAGATAGCAGAGGTAAAACTTGAATTGCAAAGTTGTGCTTCTCTCAAGGTCAGATGGTCAAATCATATGTGATGTGAAGATAGAAAACAATTCCATTTATCTGCTCCATAATTATACCTTTCTGCTTGTGTAGACCTGTCTAATTTAAAACTGGAAGACTGTCTGTGGTATTTTAAGACCTGGCTTTGAAAGCTGAGTTAGGGATTCAAAGAATTTAGATTCAATTTTATTATTATTATTAAATGCTGGTGTTAACCAGCTCTTCAAAAAACAGTGCAAGGCATCATTTTTGAAGGAGCCAGTTTTCATGAAATAAGATGAAACAAGTTTTGAAAACAATTTTTTGACCAAATGGATACTGTATACTTAGAAGTTCTTTTGAATGCTTTAAAGGTATATATATATTTGCGATTGTATTATTTTATGTGCTTCATGGAAAAAATAATCTGGCTAGCAAAAGTGGAGAACTTTAGAGGAAATAATAGATAAATATATCTATGAATACAGCCCCTTTAGCTTGGTTATAGAGTAGCATAAAGTATATTTTGATATGTGTCGTAATTGGGACTTATCAGGTTTCCCTGGAGTCTATTTTTCAGCCTCCGTTTCGCGCGCGGGTTGCTCTGTAAAGAAAGAAAAAAATGTGTTAATCCCTGATTGGGTGAGCCGCACTGTAAGCGGGAAGTATAAATAGCTGTCAGTTGGCACCAGCACTTTGCTTGGAGTTTCAAACGATATTGTGTTCGCAATAAAGAACAGTTCTTGTTAAAGAGATTTTGACTGTTTATTTCAACGTCCACGCTTTCAATAATATGCTACTATATTTTTTGAGGTTTATGATGCTTTTTTAATACAGATATCTCACTCCTTTATAATACAGTTTATATAACAGTGATTTTGAAGGGAAATCACAATTCTTCTGATTAATTAATTTGATGTCCAATTTTTGTTGTTGTTACCAAATATTTTCAGCAACTCTGGCACATAGAATTCAGATAAAGTTATCTGTCTCTCATGCACAAAATAGTGACAAACCTCTGGTCATATTAAATGATAGGATCTCTGAAATTGGTATGTAGGGTCATCAGTTTCCCAGGAGAACAAGCATGCCAACAAAAATAAAATTATGGCTAATGAAAATTAAGGCTCAATTCTTCAATGTCCCTTCACAATATATTCAGAAGAGCAACTGCCAGTTGACACGTGAACAGGTCCTATGGGCTCAGATTAATAAACCATGATGATGCAAAAATATAAACCATTTGCTGTGATGTCATGATGCAAGCTTCACCCTCTCATTCTTGCATTGTAAACACTGTACACAAGCATGAAAGAATGACGTTTGTCTTGAAAACGTGCAATGCACATTCTGCCACTTACTCCTGCTGTTCCACTTATGGTTTAGGAAACCTCTAGATTTTTTTATCTTCATTATATTTTAATATACAATAAAATACTGTGAACTTTGCGTGGTGTCAGGAAGGGCATAGGGAAAGTCCCAGTCATCCCATTCTATCCTCAATTAACGGATTACAAAGTCATAAAAAGGGAGTTTTTCTGGAATAATATGGAATCCAGGTGATCAGATCTGAGAGCCATCATGACTACAATTAACTTTTGTGAGATCTCCTGATTTGGTTTTCTTTTAGTAAAAGCATTCTGCAGTATTTCCATAATGAAGGATCACTGGCATATTTGGAGCATTTGGAGACAGAAGCATAATTTTGAACCTAGTTCAACTTCAAAGTTGTCTGAACTATGGGATGGGCAGTAAATAAATTTGATAAATAAATATTTTGTGTGGGTGGGCAAGGATACACAGTACGTGATTAACAGGAACTTCTTTATTTAGAATGAATAAACCGAGACAACCAGCACACGCTTGGTGCCTCTTATTTATACCTAATGCAGCCAGGGTTTGAATCTCCCAGCGGGGCGTGGAACGGTCAATCAGTGCTTGGAGCCGCCACTTGTGGATTGGCCACTCTCGCTGGCTCCAGTTGGCCAATCAGG
This sequence comes from Pareas carinatus, assembly GCA_032468095.1. Classification (NCBI taxonomy): domain Eukaryota; kingdom Metazoa; phylum Chordata; class Lepidosauria; order Squamata; family Pareidae; genus Pareas; species Pareas carinatus. The sequence continues at coordinate 17,484 of JANHFO010009232.1, read as the reverse complement.
GTTGTCGCTTCCGTTCACTCAGTCGGGCTGCAGTGAACACTGGGCATAACAGAACACAACAAAATACATGAAACCTCATAGACTGAATCATTGTTGGCACATCTGTTTTTAAGTTAGTTAATTTCTACTCAAATTTTTAAAACATTTTGATTTGTTGCAAGTGGAATTTGAAATGTTTGAAACTGAGTAATGGCAGAATATCCATTTAATACATATTTTGATTTCACAATTGAGTCAAACTACTTTAGCCTTAAATGATATTTTTTTTACTTAATACCTACCATTCTGAAATTGAGAACAAGTGTGGTACAATGGTTAAGGCAAAATACCAGAAGCCAATAGTCTGGAGTTCTGGTTCTGTCTTAGGCACAAAACCAGCTAGATGACCTTGGGAGAGTCACTCTCTCTCTCTCAACCCTATGAAGGAGGCAAGGGCAAATCATTTCTGAAAAAACTGCTTAAAAAACCCCTTTAGGGACTTGTCCAAGCAGTCTCTGAGAATCAGACATGACTAAATGAAAGGGGAAAAAACCTGAAATTATCACCCACACATATATTTTAAATTATTACAAATTATAACTATTTTAATATACAATTTTATTGTTATATATTAGTTTTTCACATATTTATTAATATAGTTTTGAGACAAGTTATATGGTATGATTTTAAAAAATGGCTGTGGGAGAAGGAGTGGCAGAACAAGTGTGGGGGATGAAAATAAAGATAAGCCTAGAGTCTCTAGGTCAACTACGTCCAGCCCTCCTTGAGTGCCATTGACCCTTATCTAATTCTAAGTTGGTGATGATCTTTAGTTGAGATGATCTTTGTACATAGGCTATAGAAATATACTAGTTTAACGGTACAAAAAAGAGCAAGAAAAATGGTTAGGGGTCTGGAAGCTAAAACATATGAAGAACTGTTGAAGGAATTGGGTTTGTCTTGTCTAATGAAAAGAAGGACTGGAATGACCTAATAGTAGTGTTCCAATATTTGAGGGACTAAGGCAAGGAAGAAGTAGTCAAACTTCTTCCAGAAGGCAAGGCAAGGAACAATGGATGGAAACTAATCAAGGAGTGAAGCAACCTAGAATTATGGAGAAATTTCCTAACAGTGATAACAATTAAACAGTGGCTTGCCTTCAGAAGGTGTGGGTGCTCCATCACTGGAGTTTTTAAGAAGAGACTGGACAGTCATTTGTCTGGAATGGTACAGGATCTCCTCCTTGTGCAGAGGGTTGAGCTATAAGACCTTCAAAGTCCTTTCCCACTCTGTTATTCTATTAACTTGAACCTTCACACATTGGCCTGGTCTTTCAAGCCTGAATTTGGCTGGGATTTTGAATTATATACCCCGCAAATTTGGAATATATCTTTTTTCAAGAACTATGAATTTATTAAATATGGACTGTAAGACAGATGGCTCCTTATGATGTAAAGATAATAATTTTCAATGATGCTCATTCTCTACTTATGAATGGGCTCATCTCTCTCTATGTTAAAACGTTAACATTAAAAAAGGGGGAAAGGAAATGGTGTTCACCAAAGTCAGTGAAGGTAGTGCTTATTAGGAGTTAACTAATACAAATTGGAATACCAGCCTGGTTTGTGTGCTGTGTCAGTTCTGGTTATCTCTTTCTGGATTGACCTTGGGACCTGACATCCTGCATGAGAGGGCTGTAGTCTGTAGTAATGGCATGATTTATGGAGAACTTGTCTAAATAACCAGCCTTCAATAATTTCAATTCAATTGCCCTTATGTCGGAAGTGGCTTAAAACTGATACTGCTTACTTAAGAGATTCTAATTTAGGTATGGCAATTCTCCTGAGGAAATGTTTAGTGACATTATCGAAAAGAGGTGAGATTTTCTTTTCAATAGTTAGTGTGCAGCATATGTCTCCCGGTTTATGTTAAATAGTGTTTTGGTTAAGATTAAGTAAGATCAACCACTCAGCACTGTGATGTTATTTGCTGTGAAGTGATTTAACAAATGTTTGAACAGCTGTTACCGAACAAATGCTGTTGATATAAGTAAAATAATCTTTGCTGTTCTGTCTCTTGTTTAAAGAAGGATATGATAAATCAAAAGAGGAAAGACTATAGTTAGAGACCATGTGCTTATAAGAGAAATATTGCATTTCTTACATTTGAGGGATAAGTTAAAGAAAGATGTGTGTCATAGGCCCACATATGCTAAGGCTTAGCAGAAGAGCTTGTTCAATCTTTGGCTAGATCATTACAATGAAATCAGTGATTAGCTCCCAGAATCTCCAACCATTAAGGCCATCAGTTTGCTGTTGGATAAATGAGATTGGGGAAGGTCTGTCTGGAAAACTATCCAGCATTTATTAGATACTTGGAACTTAATTATCTGTAGACAAAAAAAGATACCTTATCACTATGTTTGTTTTTAGCCATTCTAAGAACTTTGGTGTTGGCATCACATACTGGTCACCCCTGACCTCAAATGACTATAAATATTTTTAAAAAAACTGTATTCCCAATTGTAAATTGTTATAGAATGCATTGATTCAACATCTTTCATTCCAATACAGGTTATTTTGTTCTTATTTATTTGTTTATAATTTCTGTTTCTCTGCTATGACTAAGTTAATGGACTAATGAACTATGTTTTCAGAGGTTCTTCCATTAGGAATAATTTTACATAAAGATTACCTTTATTAATTGCTTAGTGATATTTTTGCATAGATAAGTGCTTGCCATCTCAGCCTGCATCCAGCAATAATCTACAGCATTTCCAAGGGCAGTTTGTGATTTCTTTGAGCCTGTCATTCACCTTATCTATCCCATCCTCCTTCTGCTTCCCTCAATCTTACCAAACATTCTGTCTAGTCTATTATCCACTCACATCCATATCCAAGTGATGTGAGTTTCTGATTATGGCCTCAGTCAAGTAGTCATTTTTATTTGGTTCAGGAAGTACTGGCTGTTCTACTTGCAGTCCATAGTATTTACTGTTTCCAGAACCATAATTCAAAAGTATTTTTCACACTCTTACTATTTATCAATGTCTAGTTGCTTTAACTACTCGATCTCTGCTGTCACAGAAATACCCATAGACTACATGATCCTGTCTAAGTTTGTTGTTGCCTTTCTCTTTTGAATTAGAGTCTTTACTTCTTGAACACCCTGTCCATCTTTATCTAAGTCTTGAGCTTCAAAAAGCAAAACTCTACTTCTTTCACATCTTTGTTGCCAAGTGTAAGCTTGCTAAGCATACTGGTTGACTTTACTTCCTACTATTTCTTTTTAATCTAGATGTCAGTTTCTTTTTGGTTTTTACATAATGAATTCTTATATCTTCTTTTAAGTCTTCTTTATTTTCAGCTAACAGAATATTCCAGTATTTTGAATGTCAGTGTATTTTTATTCCAGCTCTCATTTTCCCCCAGTCTTGATGGTATCTTAATAGCTTTACTGTATCAGGTAAATAGATATGACCTGCCTTTGCCATTCTGGTGTGATTCTGCAGTTTGTTCTTCTTGGTGAATTGCTTCTCTCACACCTGAAGAATCTGTCCTCAGTATATGTTGTGTACTATTCTGAGCTTATAATTTTGACCTTAAGAGGTTCCGTGTTCCTGGTGGCATTGCTCCCAAGAGTACTAAACTTCATGTGGATTGAAACATATAGTCACAATAATGAGACACGATGCTGAAGAGCTTTAAACCAAACAACTTTATTAACTGCTAAACACACTCTAAAACTATCAGCAGCAGCAGAGCTCCGCTGCTGCCTTTTTAACTTGGCGGTTAAAGCGCACCTCAGCCAATCACAACAAACTTCACTTTTTCTAATGCAGCTCAACCCATGCAGACAGGAGGGAGCTTCCATCCTACTGGCTCCAGGAAGTCTGGTGAGTTGAGATCTTAACACTCCTTTCCCCTAGATGGCTTCACCTAATTGCAGGTGAAGTTATCTAAGTAAGCGGGGCACCTGCAGACTCTACCTGGCCTGCGCACATCATTCAGACATGGGAGGTCGTGGCCATCTGAGCTTCTGGAGCTGCTCCCAGTGGCTCCTGTGAGACTTCGGACGCAGTGTCTTCTTCAGCTGAGGAACCAACGATGGCACCATGTCCATGGGACAACCATTCGAACTGTGAGTCCTCATCTTTATTGTCTAAATAGGGAGGAATAGGTCGGTTTAGTGTAGTTAGGCCTTCTGTTAGTTTAGCCTTCTGCAATTGATCAATGTGGCATCGCCATTTTGAGCCAACGGTCAGACGCACAGCATATGATCTTGGGCTGGTTACTTCTATAATTGTTCCGGGGTACCCATTTGGGTTGGCTCACAAAATTTCTGGCATACATCTCATCACCTGTGCTTAGCCTCTGGGTGGTGTCAGTCTACTGGTGACTGGTTTCAGGGGAGAAGGCAGGACACAACCTATCCAAAGCAGTTCTTAGTTTCTGATCCATCAATAACTCTGATGGTCTGTGGCCTGTTGTTTGACAGGGAGTTACATGCTGCCAGGCCAGAAACTTATTATTTTTTTCCTGCCATGGGCCTGGGCCTTGTCTCCCCAGGGCTTCTTTGGTGGAACAAACTATGCATTCTGCCATTCCATTTGCAGCCGCATTGAAGGGGGATGTGAGAACATGCCATCCCCTTTTCCCGCAGATACAGCTTCATGGTAGCAGAATCAAATTGCGGCCCATTATCAGTAACAATTAAATCAGTCCCTCCAGCACCTGAATAACTGCACTGGTAGTTGTGGACATCATAAGTTTAATCTTCAGCCACTTCAAGAAGGCATCTACAACCACCATGAACATAATTCTCTTAAATGGCCCAGCAAAATCCAAATGGAGCCTGGACCAGGGTCCCCTTGGTCGTTCCCTGGTCATGGGGGTGGGGCCCTTAGGCAGAGCCGATCTGGATTTCTGGCAGACCCTACACTTGGCAACTGAATCATGGATGTCTTTGTCCATGTTGGGCCACCAAGTGTAGCTCCTGGCCATGGATTTCATCCGCTCAATGCCTGGATGGCCGTCATGTAATGCTTTTACCACCAGTGGCTGCAAAGCTTTGGGTAGAACTACACTGTCCCTCCACAGGAGACAGCCATTTTGAGCTGAGAGTTCCAACTTCCTATGCCAAAAAGTCTTGGCTTCTTCATGAAAAGGAGTGGAAGGCCAGCCTTTCCACACCCAATTCAGCACTGTTTTAAGGACCTTGTCCGTCCCGGAGTGTTTTGCCACTGCCTAGCAGTAACACTCCACTATTAATGCCGGACTTTCCTTCTCCTCAGCTGCTCCTAGAGACTCTATTGGGCTTCTACTAAGCACATCTACATGGCCTAATTCTTTATCCAGTCTGTGTTCTAAGTTGTAATCATAAGCAGCAAGGAATACAGTCCACCTGGTGAATCTGGGGGACAATGCCTGCGGGATAGGGTAATCCCCTGCAATTAACCCTAATAATGGTTTGTGATTAGTAATAACTGTGAACATCCTACCATACCAATATTCGTGAAATTGTTTCATCCCTGCAACTATGGCCAGGGCTTCTTTCTCCACCTGACCATATTTCCTCTCAGGTGCAGAGAATACGTGAGTAAAATGCTATTGGGGCTTCTCTGCCTGAAGGTAGCTTGTGACTTAACACTGCCCCCACCCCCAAAGGAGAAGCATTACAAGTCAGAATCACTGGGAGGTCTGAGGAATATCTCACTAGCAAACTTTCATCAGTCAACAGTTGTTTAACATTTTGAAAAGCTTTCTGTTCCCCTGGGCCCCATTTCCAGATAGACTGCTTTGCCAGCAGCCTGTGTAAAGGCTCTGCAACAGTTGCTTTTTGTGTCAGGAATGCACTGTAAAAATTTAATAACCCCAGGAAGGATTGCAGTTCTGCCTTGTTTCTTGAGGTTGGTGCATCTCTGATGGCCCAAACCTTTTCTTGAGTAGGGTGAATTCCAGACCCATCAATTCTTTAACCCAGGAAATTAACCTCAGGCACCCCAATATGGCATTTATTGCTTTTCAATTTAAGACCAGCTTCCCTGAATTTAGTTAGTACAGTCCTTAACCTCAATTCTAATTCCTCTTTATTTGATGCTGTGACTAAAACATATTCAAAATATGGTATTACACCAGGAATGTTATACAATAATCATTCTATAACACTTTGAAATATTCCTCGGGCAATACTAATTCCAAATTGAAGCCTAGTACACTTAAAAGCCTGCCTATGCATCACAATGATCTGAACCTCGGCAGCAGTGCCATCTACTCGCAACTGCTGATAGGCTTATGCAAGATCTAGTTTTGCAAATATACTTCCAGGTCCTAATGAATGCAGCAAGTGTTGTATAATAGATAACAGGTAAGCGCTCTGTTGGAGATCTTTGTTCAAGATGCATTTTTAATTTTTTTTTGTTATATATTTTTATTGGATTCTCACACACACAAAAAAAGAAATATCATCAATTCATATCTTATTGAAAAAGATAGAAAAAACGATATTACTAAGCAATTATATACAATATGCAATACCACATTATTAACAAGGAAAGGAAAATCATATTAATACACAATTATATACAATACCACATTTCATTTAGATTCTATTTTAGTAATTGAGATTTCAATTCACTACCTCATTCCCTATTATCTACAAGTTCCAAGTTGGGACCCTCCATTTCTTTATATAACTTCATTATTTTAGTAATGTCTTAGTGACCTTACAAGACCTCAAATTATTTCCTGTATAGTATGAGAATAATAAAGAAACTTCTAAATGCTATATAATAACTTATTACCTATATATTATCTAATATATAAAATTCCATTATTTCTACAATCTCTGACTTAAAATTTACATCTTACATCTTTCTTTGCTATCTTAACGACAGAGAAAGAATAAACTACAGTCATGTATAGTACCACATTTACTTTCCATTTTTAGTAATTGAGGTTTCAAGTCACTATCTCATTCACTGTTAACTGAGATTCTCCATTTCTTTATATAACTTTGGTGATGTGTTAGTGACCTTACGAGACCTCAATTTGTTTGTTGTACAGTAGGAGGATAATGAGAAGCTTTCAACAAACTAATGTAATGACCTGTTACATTTATAATATCTAATACATATAATGCTATTATTTACACAATTTTTAACATTAAAATTTATATCCTACTTCCTTCTTTATATCCCTTCTCTCTTTCTTTCCCTTCTCTACCTTCTTCCCTTTTTCTCTCTTTCTTTAGATCTAATTTATACTTTCTTGTTTCTTCTCTCTTTCCCCTTTCTTTTCCTTCCATTTCTTTATAGTTTCTACTTCCTCCTCCCTCTACCTACTTTCTGTTCCCTTTCTACCTTATGAGATACCCTTGAGCGTGTGCTCCATTACTCCCTGGAGAGGCCTGGGGCTATGCTAACCACAAATTGCCCCCTATGGGTAATGATCATCTGTGCTTCTGCCATGGCATCATCCACCAGCAACTGCTGGTACACTTGAGCTAAGTCTAGCTTCTTGAAAATGTGCCCACCCTGCAAGAACACCAGGATGTGCTCGAACACAGGGTAGGTGTTCTGTGCTTTGCTTATCATGCACTTGTAGTCGACACAGATCTGGACCTCCCTGTTCACCTTGAGTGATGTGACAATTGGCATTTCCTACTGGTTCTAGGACCCCTTGATGCACAGGTTTGTCCAACTCCACATCCATCTTGGGTTTGAGTGCAAAGGGCTTGATCCACATGGGTTCTACCATTGGATCCAGGCGGAGAGCTATGGGGGGACCCTTGAACTGCCCTAAGTTTTGGCTGAATACATCAACGTATTCCTGGCACATGGTCGCCAGGTCCGCGACTTGCGTTCTGTTTATGCTGGTCATCTGGATTTCCAGTGCCTCAAACCAATCCAAGCCAATGAGGCTCATGCAGTTCCCCTCAACCACTTTGACATCCAGCAGTCCTTCAAACCCCTTAAACTGGACCCTGAACGTTGCTTCCCCTTTGACTGCCATATGGCCATTTTGGAAGTCCTTGAGCACTAGGTTGGACGACCTGAGCTTGACTTACTGGCTGCCATCTTTACACATGTGCTGGAATGTGAGAATGAAGATTATTGATAGGACTGACCCCATGTTCAGTTCCATGGTACATGGAACGCCCTGGAACTTGACTCTAAGTCACAGCTTTTTCTTCAGCGGGTGCTGTGCTCCCATTCTGAGTATGTTCTGTCATGTGGAGCAGTGACCTATGCTATGCCATCCCGGGGGCCCTATACCTCTCCTGACCTCAGCGTGAGACGCGTTTTGTTGATGGCCCTTACAGACGACAGTGATATGTCCCTGTTTGCTGCACACTCAGATGTGGCCTTGCAGAATCGACATTCTGCTCGTGGCTGATGACTTCCACAGCCTAGACACAGGCCCATCTTCTGGGCTATCAGCTTGGATTTCGCTGTGGCTCCCTGCAGCTGGTTGACTTTTTCTGTGTCGACCACCCATTTGGTGTCCTCGTGGTGGACTGACTCTGAACTGGGGCTGGGGTTGAGGCCCCGCAAGGTTTTGATGGCTCCCCCAGCCTCCTTGTCCGCAATGACCTCCTTCAAAGCGTCTTGGAACATCCCCTTTCGTGAAGAGCTTCTGTTGTAGCTCCCTGTTCCACACACAAGCCAATCTTGAAGCTGCTCTTAAAGGTCCCTGAACTGGCATAGTTGGGCCACCTGTTGTAGGGCAGCTACATACTCTGCAGCTGACCACCCGGTCACTTGTCCCTCTGTGCGAATGCATGCCTCCATTCAATGATGGACAGCATGGGTGTGAAGGGCTCCTGGAGGGTTTTTTTGTAAGAATTTTATTCATTTTTATACAAAAAACAATGTGCTTACATATTTCAATCAACATCAACCAACTGG
>JANHFO010009229.1:0-10151 GCA_032468095.1 Pareas carinatus | reverse complement strand
CCTCCTCCTCCTCCTCCTCCTCCTCCTCCTCCTCCTTCTTCTCCTTCTCCTTCTCCTTCTCCTTCTCCTTCTCCTTCTTCTTACTTTGTTCTCTTCTATTTCTTCCAGAAGATGGGAAAGTAGCATTCTGAAGGAGCAAGTTCATGGATTTGATGTCCTCCAGGACTTATGGTTTCTGATGGAACTTGCTAGAGTGACTCATGAATTCATCACCAACCTTCTCTACATGAAGCTACTTTTAAATGCCACTCATAAGCTTTATTCAAAATAACCCATGCATTAGCCAGTACTTACCAATAGGAGCACATTATGCCTTTGTTACAAGTCCTTCACTTGTTACCAATAGATGTATAATTAACTTCTGGTCTTGACCTATAAAGTCCTTTATAGTTTAGTATCAAATTACCTATAGAACCATATTTTTCTATTTCTTTCTATTCTTCTACTTGGCTGGACCAATTCAACCTTGTTAAGTAAGTTGCCGTTTGAGGGTGGGGATTTTGGTAGCAGTATCTGCCCTTTGGAATGGTTTCCCAATAGAAGGTTTACTCTCATTTAAGCAATTTTTTGGAAACAGCCACACTAAGTAAGGCAGATGACCTTGCTGAAGATAGGGGAGATTCATTATCAAAGCAATGAAGGGGAACACTTATAAGTCCAAGAAGCAGCAGAGGAAGAGAAGCAGAAAATATGCAGATGTCATCTCTCTAATTCACATAAAAAATGAAGGAGTTACAGCGTAATCAGACTTGTAAGAATGCTGTCAGACTGACCCAGTAGACCAGACCAAGAATAAATTTAGTAGAAAGATTAAAACTATTTTTATTGAGAATGGATCTAATAACAGATTTTTGCAAGTCTGAGGTGAGTGATTTTCATGGAAGAATAGGGGGTGGTAAGCATAAAATAAGAAATGGCATAAAACCTGACTTTGATGGATTTTATCCTATTTTTCCTTATATTTTGAATGACAGGCCTTAAATTCCTCAATCTACTTTACAAATGGAATTTTCAAATATTGAGTGGATTCCCCCCCTCCACAAGAGTTTTTCAATATGTATTTATTGACAAATAGAACAACAATATTTAACTAGTCCTTCCTAAAGGTTAGGGAATAGAGAAATGTGCTTTCAGACTTGCCAGGTTCTCTTAATGTAATTAATTCATCTATGTGTGCTTCTTATCTGGATTACTTTGCAAGGCTAATATCAATCTTTCAATCTGAAAGTCGCTTTCTTCTCCTTACCTTTACAGTTCAAGAAACTAGGGGGTGCTGTTCTGAGATGCATGCCATACCTTCATACGTTCTGTGGACTCAGCCACCTCTTAACCAACCACTGTCTACTCTGTGGCTTTTCCTCCTATCTCCTAAATTCACTCCCACATGCCATTTATAGCTAGAGAGTCCAAAAAAGAATGGGAGAACCATCCTACTAGATTGTCTGCTCTCTATCCCACACCTGCTAATTTTCCAGTTAATCTGAATCTCGTAATGTTAAAAGAAAGAAAAAAAAATCTCTGATCCTGGCTTTCTCCTCAGGCATAACCCCAGGAGAAATTATATCCTTGGAGATTTATTAAAAGCTTTTTTTTTTGGTGGAAGCCTATTTTGGTTTAATGTATTAATAATGTTAACTCCTCAGGTCAATTCCCTCAGGGCAGAACACAAGCATAGTCATCCCAATATACAAAAAAAAAGGTGATTGCAGCCAGCCAGAGAATTATATACCAATTAGTCTGATTAACATCCTGGCCAAAATATATGCAAAACATTAAGCTAATAAATTGGAAGACTGGAACATTGATAACAATATGCTTGCAGAAGAACAGGCAGGGTTTAGAGCAGAATATTCAACCCTTGATTATAGTTTTGTATTGGCTTATTTGATTTAAAAATGTAAAACAATCCCATAGGAAGCTGTGTGTTATTTTTGTGGGTTTCCCTGCAGAAAGAAACAATGGATTAAGTTAGACCAGTTGAATTTGAAGAGAAGATTTTCAATTTTAATCGTGGCATCAAGCAAACATTGACATTCAGGTTGCATTCGCCACAGTAGGCCATCTGACAGATAATTTCAAGATCTCTCAAGCAGTGAATCAAGAATACATGCTTGTATCACTCCTATTTAATTAATTTATTAATTATATCATCTCAGCCCAGGGAAAAGAATTTTTGTTCCATTAAAGATGGAAAATAAGAACTTGTCCATATTGTTTAATGCAGATGACTTATTTTTTATAACTTATTCTCAGATAGGCTTGGGTAGACAGTTAAGGACACTGGATAGTTATTTTAGCTCAAATTGTCTAATAATGAATGTTAGGGGTATTTGTGGGGAAGCGGAAGGAAAAAGGACAAAAGAAGAATTATGGTACATAATATAGATCAAATTTTCTTTTACAGATAGTGTTTTCATTATTGACACAAAAAATAAAAACAAGGAAAACATTGGCAGAAATAGTAAGTTCTGGCATATGAGTGGTGAACAGTGTTTTTAAAAGCAAATTAATCCCTTATTTTTCAAATGCAGTAGAGTTATGAAAAATTTCCCCCTTATGATATGGAATTCTTTCAAAATAAGCCCTTCAGAACTATATTAGATGTACCCAATAATACTCTTTTCTCCTTTCTCTATGTAGAAACTGGAACATACTCAGCTAAAGCCAAAATAAGATTTGGGGTATTTAATTACTGAGTTAGTAATTAACTCAGTAATTAATTACTTACTACCAATTCTCAACTTATCAAGTGGTGCCTCCTGGAGTCAATACATTGTTTCTGCTTCTTCTTTCACTAGTTTGTTTATATTCTTATTCAATCGTATGCATACCTTTGGTTTTTCTCCCTATTTGTTAAAAAAATTAAATAATGCAAGTGATAATAGGCTGTTATTCAGTGGATCTATAGGACTCATTTACCTTTCATCATTGTGTAGAAAAGCAGATTTATTTATTTATTTAATTAATTCAATTTTTATAGTTGCCTATCTCAATCAAGTGACTCTGGATAGCTTTTACCAAGAGTCTCTGCTCATCCAGTTTGATCCAGTAGATTGGGCAAGTTGCAGATCCTGTCGACCAATGAATGTTGACTGGCAGAAACTGCAAGGCATGCCTTCTCTGCTATAGCCTCTACTTTGTGGAGTATTTGGAGATTAGAGTTACTTTTACTATTATAATTTCCTATTGTTTTAACAGTTTTGTAGTTTTAAACTCATTGGTCGACAGGATCTGCAACTTGCCCAATCTACTGGATCAAACTGGATGAGTAGAGACTCTTGGTAAAAGACAGACCCTGGAGTAAATCAGTCCCAAGCCATTTAGAGCTTTAAATGTAACAACCATCCCTTTGAATTGTACTCAGAAATATACTGGCAACCAGTGCAGCTCATGTAGCAGTGGTGTTATACCTGTCATGCATCTAACACTCTTTACTATTTTGTAGTTACATTTTGTACCAGTTGAAGTTTCTGAATGTTCTTCAAGGGCAACTCCATGGAGAGTGCATTGCAGAAATCTAAGTCACAAATTATGAGAGCCTGGAGAATGGTAAGCAGCACCTCTTAGTCCTGGAAGAGGTACAAGGTGTACTTCCCAGAGGTGTGCAAAGGCTGTTCTTTAAGCAGGAGCTATGAGTTTAGTAGAGTTTAGATTGTGGTGTCAAAAGTTCATTTATTAGGAGGTAGCAGGAACAACAGGGATGTGGGGCAGGTTCTGGCCCCTTCCCACTCAGCTTCTACATTTAAACTCTTTTTTCCACAGTCTAGAAACTATTGACATCATATGGTATAGATAATAGGCAGAAAAAAGTGAAATTGGTACAGACCATCTGCTGGAGCATCCTTGAAGTAACCATAATATCAGTAAAGAAGTATGTAAACAATTTCAAACTGTTACATTAGCATAGCTAATGACATTTCTGCTTCCCTAGTCATCTCTTCAGTTAGCATTGGCAAATTCAAAGCACAGTCTACAGGATGACTGGATCACCGTGGAATTTGACAGGGCCAGGGCCTATTTTGCTCCCTCCATACCTGACACTTGGATAAGACATCCACAAATTTTGCATATATTATACATTTTAGCTCTTAAAACCTTCTATGACACAAATATTTTAAGTGCAAGAGCTTCAATTAACATTTTCAACTGACCAGCTAAAATAGATCCCATAAAATTTTAACAGAGGACTGGAAAGAATTGGTTGTGTGACAGCTGTTCTTATCCTCCTGGCTTCATGGATTTCAACTCCCATACTAACTAGAAATAAGTGACTTAGGCCAATGCATCAGGAGAAAAGTGGATTTGGAAGGCTTCCCAGGAATTTACTAATGGAGCACTGAAGTCATGGCTATTCACTAACTTTTGTGTAAAAAGAAAAAGAAGTTTGACACCATCATTGATCCTTCTTATGTTTCATATCTAATTAAGAGAGAGGTTTTGTCTTGACACCACAGGCAATCCATGTGCAATATATCCTGGAAGCAGAGTTTGCACTAATAAAAAAAATACCACAGAATTCATTAGAATTATCATTCTGATATAAAAACAGTATCAAGTATCAACTCTTAGGTAACTTTATTTACTACCATAGCATTTTGAGCAGTTCTTGAGACTGTCTAAGAAAATAGTGCTGAACTTTGGCAAACAGAGGAATAGAAACATAAAATACAATTGTGGATTAAAGGAGGTAAATTCTAAAGTATATTGATTCAGTCAAATAAAATGTCTATTAGGATTAGGCTTACATAAAGCAAGATAAATTCTGCATGTGAATATAAATAGAATTCAGAATACCAAGGAGACACTTTTAATTCTAAATTGCATATGTTTCATTTGCATTACTACTTATATTCCCTTAAAATGCATTGAATAGTTTTAGAAATATAGGAAACATTCAATTTTCCTAATTGTGCATGCCTGCAGCCCTTCATTTTGCATCCTGGTAACTTATGTGGAAGTCTTTCTATTTTTATGTTCCTTATATTTTACAGTATTTCACTTGTCATTAGTTTTTTTTATAGTACCCAAATTTCTTTTAGCAATTTTTCTAAATAGAAGTAGTCATTTGGAAACTCTATAGGAATAAATTGAAAATCCTATCATGTAAAGCATGGAGATAGTGATAGACATTTTACTGAGATATTCTGAGGAAAACTATGAATAGATAGGAGCAGTAAAATATAGCATTTCTGATATAGCCATAACTACCATCAAAGTTCCACAAAAGTAATCTGATAGCTGCCACCTGTTTAGTTGAATGGAACTTTTTCCCCAAGAGAAGTGAAAGTTTATAACTATAGTTTGATTGAGATTAGAGATCACAGGCAGAGCATGTAATGGGAAAACAACCAGAGGAACTTAGATAACAAATTCTTTCTCTATTCAACTAAAATAAAAGATAAGGAAAATAAAAATTGGACTTAAGACATGGCTAACTTTCTGAACCCCCTGAAGTCTCTGATCTCCATTTTTCTCCAGAATTCAACAAAACGTGAATGGAAGGGGAAAGTGAAGAAAAGGATAGGAATAAAGAGAATTCTTCCTTTTTCATATATATATTCAGCCTAACATGATTATAACACCTTTTCAGATATTTAAGTTAAAAATGCAATCATTTCACAAAAGATCAAAACACATGGGATGTTGGAAATGGTCCTGTATGCCCACATGCACCTTTCCTCTATCAGTACTGCAGACCTGCATAGAACTCTGGATATATTTGTGTTTTGCTGGTTCAGCATTTAGTGTAATATACTGTAAGAATAGGTGGGAAATGTTATTATTGTACATTCTCAACATATCATATATATGAAAAAGATATGCACACATAAGCAGTTGCACATTTGATGTACAATCCCTTTCCCCCTCTTAAGATCTTAATAATCTTGCTTGGATTGTTGTGCTTACTTCTGAAAGGAAATCACAGCACATATTTATGAGACAAACTAGACAGTTCGTTCAACATGCATGGAATAATAGATTTGCTCTACAAAAAAAACATATTGCTTTGTATTCAAGTGTGCTCAAATTCAGCACTTTTGGCTTGAAATAAAAACCAGATTCTGTACAACCCAGATATGAAAAAATCTCCATTAAATCCTCCTGCATGTATACTCTGATCATATAAACTACTTATTTGTCAAATGCTTAATGCTGCCTAGTGCCTTGTATTGGGGAACACTAAAATATTAAATGCAAAATGCAGAAAACAATTCAAGAAGTACACTGTGAATCATCTGGAGATGTCCTGATAAGATTGAGACTGGCAAAATCTAGTTGTCATAAAGGGCACTATCATTTCTTTATGTGCTGCAATATTATTTTCTCTTCGCCCCATTTGTCTGCCTGTAAACTAATGTAACCACAGTGACTAGTTTTAGTAACATCATCACATTTTGTTGTAACATATGAACAAGACTTTCAGCTATACGCTAGACATTGGGATCCAGGGACCGGGGTAATTCTTTTTTTGTAACCAACACTACTGTAGAGTTTGATTAGTGATGAAGAAGAATGATTTTAAGGGGGCAGTTTTATGGTCACATTGTTCCATACTTGCCCATCTGTACACTTAGACTGACAGGAAATGTGCCTCCTGTGTAGTTTTTCCTTTCCTCTCTTGTTTTTAATGTCAACAAGATTATTACCAAGTTCTGCAATGATTTACTACACATGGCTAGCAAAGTAGCAGGAAGCTTTTTCAGCATTTTCCTAACTCTGAGCTGTACAGTAAGAATATTTATGAAAAGAATGTTTGAATTTTCTAAGTTTGCATGCAGTGAGTCTTTACAGACAAATCTAATATCAGGTTTTCATATTTCCATTTGTCACCATTTTTTTTAAAAGAATAGCATAGAGTCCTCCATACTAGCATCATACGACTTGGTTTCTTCTGCCAGTCGTACAAGCTGATAATAGAAAATGTGCCTTAAAAGCAAAGTGCCTTGATAACATTATACTGGATTCAAATGCATGGTGCCTTTATCAATTGACAGATTGATCCATCCATTCATATATGTTTTATAATCTATTCTGCTGCCAAAGCTCTGGAAGCTTATATAAGAATAGACAATTTTATATTTAGAGAGAAAATATACCAGATATATTTTCAGTGTTTATATATATAACACTATTCAGCAGAATAATAATAAACTGAGATTGGAAAACTTTGGATAGAAATAAATATTTAGTGAAGATATTAAATAAAGCATTTCATGTTGAGCCATTATCCAACTGGCACAATGTTTAGCTATCTGGTCTCATCCAGTTATTTCAAATTATAATTCCCAAATTACTCCTGAATTGGAAAAATTTCTTTGTTTGTTTGCTTGCTTTATTTTTGGAGTACTTTTTGAGTTAGTCTTGACTTCTGGTGACTATTTGGAAAAATAGTTTGCTTGGCAGCCTTATTCTTGGAGCTGAAAAGAAAATGACTGCCCTAAAGTCATCCAGCTCAGTGGTCTCCAACCTTTTGGACACCAATGACTGGTTTCATGGAAGACAATTTTTCCACAGAGCAGGGGGAGGAGAGGGGGAGGTGTTAGCACCCTAGGCTTAGAATCAATGTTAGGAACAAGCAGATGGTGCATGTAGCGAAAAACGCTGTGGACTAGGAAGTAGCGATGGAAAGCAGTATCACACAGGCACAGAGTACAGTAGGTTTAAAAGTCTTTATAAACAGAAAGTTAAACACAGTTCAGTCTTCTAAGTCAACAGTCCAGTTATCATACATAGTCAAGCAATCCTTTTACTAACTAAGTTAGCAAGTAGTCTTCACCAGCAATTTCACCAACAAAGTTGGTCAGCAATCTTCAGCAGCAACACACAGGATCAAATACAGAAGCAAAGCAAAGTCATAGAATATCAAAGGAGAGAGAGTGCTTCTCAAGTCTGCTGCTTTTATAATCAGCATCCTGGTTCTAAGCAATTAGCATGGCTCAGCATGACTCAGCTAGTCAGCCATTTTGCAAACCAACCAGTTAGGTGCTTAAAGGTACCATAACCCATATAACCCTAACAGAAGGTAATAAAGACATGACCTGGTTCTTAACCCTCTGAGACTGTCACTGGTCCATGGGGTTGGTGACCCCTAACTTCAGCATTTAAGGAATATTGAAACTCAGGTTTTCCAAATCCTAGTTCAGTGTATAAATTATACAACAAAATGATAAAAGGGAGAGGTAGCAACAAGACTCCACAGTAAGGCTTATCCCATTTGTTCTGGATATAGCCTCATGGTTGCCCTTGCTACTTTTACAAGAAATAAATATTAGAGATAGAGAAAGAAAATTTGAACCCTAGGAAATATATGGATGTGCAAAGGATGGCACAAAACAAGGAAGTCACCAGACAAGATCTGTTACTAACTATCAGAAATAAGAACTCTCGTGGTAAACCACCAAGGCCAGATAGGGACTGAAGGATAATAACAAGAGATAGGAAAGTGAACAAGCCATGATCTTCTGCAGCAAATCACATTTGACCACATAATGTAATAGGACAACGAAAGGCTAGGATGATATGAAAAGGAATCTGTGATGAATTCTGCTTGAAAAAAGATAAAATAATAAGTTTTACAAGTCTATATTGGAAGATTGCACTATCCAGAACCCCTACCTGTGCTATGTGACTGTGTTGTTGTTCCTCAATACTTTAGGTTGAACTCAGTCAACTTAATCATTGATAGTTATGCATGATGTAGAAGTGAGTGAATGTATTTACATTTTTATTTAAAATCAATAAAGCTTTGTTCTTTCCAAATCTTTGTTGCTCAGTTCCTAAGTTTAATCTCTTTCCAAAGACTAGTAACCTCTCCACTGCATTATTAAACTATTAATCTGAATCATGAAAAGCAAGGGCCATCTCCTTAGAGATAGTTTTCCATGTAGCAGCTATATTGAGTAGGTTTGGATGCAAGTGAAATAGTTTGTACATTGCAAACTCAAGATTCCTATCTAGAAGAAGAATTGTAGAATTGATGCCAACTCATATAGACTGGGCAATATGGTAGCATTGTTAAGAACAGGAATTCTTGAAACAAAGAATAGAAAATTTCTCTCTCTAGCATTCGAGTCCAATTCTATTGCAAAGTTGAATCTTGTTGATAATGAAATTGTATCCTTAACATTTATGGGATACAAACAAGTAACAAAACATACACAAATTTGTACTCCATAATTTCCCCCTTCAGAAACTGTGTGGTGATAGAGCTGGTTTTGATCACAAGAAGGACAAAGGGGTTTCTGTGCATCACATCACAAAATCAGTTCTATAAAAAGACTATAACTAACTTTATTGAGATTATTTTATTATTTTATTATTTTATTTATTTTAATTTTTATACCGCCCTTCTCCCGAAGGACTCAGGGCGGTATACAGCCATAATAAAAACATAAACAACAATGACAGTACTAAAAACCCAATTTAAAAAACATTAAATTACTTGACTGACTAAAAGTTAAAATTCCAATTAAAATATTTAAAACTAAATTTAGTCATGACAGAGGGCTCAGGACAGCCCAGCTTGGGTGAAAAATAAGCTCTTTAGGACCCGACGGAAGGCCCGGAGATCTGGGATAGTTCGTATATCCAGAGGAAGTTCGTTCCAAAGGGCTGGAGCTGCCACAAAGAAGACTCTCACCTTGGGGGTCACCAGCCGGCATTGTCTGGCTGCCGGCACCCTGATGAGGCCCTCCCTGTGTGAGCGTACTGGCCTGTGGGAGATATTGGCTGGTAGTGGGCATTCCTGCAGATCTCCTGCAGATAAGAGTAACAGAATTTTGCAAGTCTACTTATATTTTAATCTTCATTCCCTCTTATATTCCAAGGAACCAGGAAAGAACCACTTTGAGTTTTTTCCTAATATTGTCTCTTTTCCCAGGATGTAAACAATGTTTCTGCCTTTCTTGTTTCTGTAAAGGCTCCTGAATATTATTATTATTTATTATTATTATTTATTAAATTTTTATACTGCCCTTCTCCCTGAAGGGACCCAGGGCGGTGTACAGCCAAATAAAAACAATTACAGCAAATACAGACAAAACAACACCTTAAAAACGTATAAAACAATTGTACTGGTGGCTGCTTTAGACTCGAATATAAAACCAATTTAAGACCAAAAAATAATTTAAAATTAATGACATATGAGGGAG